>OY776114.1:161410722-161668222 GCA_963675035.1 Allygus modestus | reverse complement strand
GCCGGAAAGATGACCAAACTTGATCATTTATAGGAAGTAAAAGTCGTAACAAGGTTTCCGTAGGTGAACCTGCGGAAGGATCATTACCGAGAAAGTAATGCACTAAGTGCAGCTTTCAAAACATTGCTACGGATTAAAAATGGATTCAAGTCTGTTTGCCTCAGGGCGGCAGGGCCATAATCCGGCCGTTAGCAAAAAGAAACGCAAAAAGCGAAACCGCAAAAGTACCAAATTGATGGAGAGCTACGCCAATGGCGGGCTCGATATCACCGGGACAGCAACCCGGACGGCTAAGGGGACATTCGGGGGCACCCGTATTGTGACACTAGAGGTGAAACTCAAGGACCGTCGCAATACGACCTTAAGCGAAAGCAGGTGCCAAGAATGTCTCTTTGGCCAGCGGGCATGGGCGTTAAGACCATGACCGTTTTACCTTCAATTTTACCTTATACAAGGGTCGGTGAAGCGCCAACGGATAGCCTCTCCCAGGCAAGTCAACCCCTACCGTGTCGTGGTGTATTTGAGGCTTTTCACGAACTGGGCTCTGGCGAAGATATGTCCCGGGTTTGTCCCAGTTGTGTCTTTCATTCGCCCAGTGTTCTGACACGTCATGTGAGTGAGCCGGAGGATTAAAAAGGAGCTCCAGTCCGTCGCCTGAGGGTGTACGAGTCCCATAGCTCGGACTGTCGGCAGCATGATAAACTAGAACATTGGTATAAATGGCGGAGAATACACTCTGGGCAAGCGTAAAGGGCTATACGGATCCCGAGCAGCAGGGCTATAATCCGGCTACTGGCTTGAAGAAGTATTCAAGCTTGTTTTGCCACTGTGCAGGCAAGCCCATAATACAGCCAAAATAGCTTAAAAATGGATTCAAGTCTGTCTGTTTCGTGGTCCGCGAAGATTTCTTTCGCCCAGTGTTCTGACAAGTCATGTGAGTGAGCCGGAGGATTAAAAAGGAGCTCAAGTCCGTCGCCTTTGGGTGTACGAGTCCCATAGCTCGGACTGCCGGCAGCATGATAAACGAGAACATTGGTATAAATGGCGAAGAAATCTCTCTGGGTGAGCGTAAAGGGCTATACGGATCCCGAGCAGCAGAGCCATAGTCCGGTTACTGGCTTGAACAAGTATTCAAGCTTGTTTTGCCACTGTGCAGGCAAGCCCATAATACAGCCAAAATAGCTTAAAAATGGATTCAGTTCTGTCTTAATGTCTCGGGTCTTAATAAGGTATAGAAGTTACGCCACCCTGAGTAAAAGGTAGCAATTGCTTCGTCACGTTTTTTGTGATGTAAAAGAGTACCGTAGCCGAGACGTGATCGTTAAACGGGGCAGACCGTGGGGTCCAGTGCCACGGGTCTCGACAGCCTCGTTCTGTTCGACACGTTCTCATGGGCTTTTCAGACCACCTGTCAGGGTCTAGTGGAACACCCACAGTGAAGTGAAGTACCTAAAAGTGGGAAAGCGCTCTCTGTAAAAGACGGGTATCCGATAACGAACGAAGGCTCGGAAAACTGTGGGACCTACGTAAAGACTGAAAACGCCCCATACCTATTGTTGGACCTGCGTAAAGACTATGCCTAGTACCTGTAGTGGGACCGGCTTAAAGACCACCTAGTACCTGTAGTGGGAACGGCTTGCCCAGTACCTGTAGTGGGAACGGCGTTGCCCAGTACCTGTAGTGGGACCGGCGTTGCCCAGTACCTATTTGTGGGAACGGTGTCAAGTCTAATGTCTTGCGCCCAGTACATATTGTGGGACCGGCGTAACCAAGTGCCCGTCGTGGTACAGGTTAAAGTCTTGCGTATAGTACCTATTCCGTAGCCGTAACGGCGGGATACCTGTTGGGCCAGTACACGCCTGAACAGTTGGGCGCCATGTTGAACGTGGTGTATTCTCTGATCAACCCAGAAACGTTCGATCGGCCTGGCCGTTATGAGACTGCGTGTTTGTGCGGATCCTAAAAGTAACAATCACACAAAAGTCTCGGCTTCGAAAATACTCTATTGATTTTGCCACATATACAACTCGGTTACAGGTTAACCGATGCACCTAGGCGTAAAGTCTGGTGAAAAAAAGATTACCCTGAACGGTGGATCATTTGGCTCGTGGGTCGATGAAAAACGCAGCTAAACGCGCGTTTACGTGTGAACTGCAGGACACATGAACATCGACAATTTGAACGCACATTGCGGCACTGGGATACTATTCCAAGGGCCACGCCTGTCTGAGGGTCGGCTATACATGAACCTCGGTTCAATGAATCTTGCACCGCCGGCCATGTGCCGGTGGAGGCTACTTGGGAGTTCTAATAACATCGGGTGCGTCTTCGGGCGCGCACGTTCTGTTCGAAGTCTCCTTAAATATAACAGACCTAGCTGGGCGGGTTACAGTCCAGACTTGCCTCGGGATGTGCGATCCAGGACCCGACTCACCCGCGCCCTGAGCGCGTTGGTGGCGTCGGTGGAAGGATTTCAGCCTACCCGCCTGCTCACTGCGGTGACCGACTAAGCTAGTGAAATTAGTCAAGTACCGTGCACGTGTCAGGAGAAACGGGGACTGTGCCAGTCCATGTCCGCCTAACGCCAAATTCCCTTGGTAGGTTCCTGTGAGCGCTGATAGTGCCTTACGGCACGACACAGTATGTCTCACTTAACGTTTGCGACCTCAGATCAGGTGGGATTACCCGCTGAATTTAAGCATATTATTAAGCGGTGGGAAAGAAACTAACAAGGATTCCATTAGTAGCTGCGAGCGAACCGGGAAGAGCCCAGCACTGAATCCCGTCGGCTTTGCCGACAGGGAAATGTAGTGTTCGGGAGGGCCCGTTTAACCCGGTGTCCGGAGGCCAGTCCAAGTCCATCTTGAATGGGGCCACTGCCCGTAGAGGGTGCCAGGCCCGTAGGACGGTCACCGGTTCCGGGTGGGTCTCTCCTTAGCGTCGGGTTGCTTGAGAGTGCAGCCCTAAGTAGGTGGTAAACTCCATCTAAGGCTAAATATGACCACGAGACCGATAGAAAACAAGTACCGTGAGGGAAAGTTGAAAAGAACTTTGAAGAGAGAGTTCAAGAGCACGTTAAACCGTTCAGGGGTAAACGGAAAAGACCTTAAACACCGAAAGGGGAGATTCACGCCTTCTCGCATGAGTCGGCTCCGGCGAGGTCAGATGGCGTCGTTCGCCCGCTCGGCGCAAGCCGTTGCGGGGTCGTTTCGGCGATCACTCGACACTCGTGGGGGTTATGCCGGCCGCGGTGGGCCACACTTCTCCCTCAGTAGGACGTCGCGACCCGTCGGACGACGGTCGACGGCTCCGGTGGTAGCTCGTGGCGCGATCTTCGGATCGTCGATCGAACCCCGGGACCCTGGCCGATCGTCAGACGGTAAGAAGAGCAGGTGTCGGACCGCCCCCGCTTGTCGGGCGTACGGCCGGCTGCAAGCTTGGAGGCAATCGGGATGACGGACCTCGTGTCCGGCTCTCGACACCATTTCCAGCTGTTGGTGGTCGCGTCCTTGTACGGGTCATGTAACACCGGTCGGCGATGTCAGTTTGAGGTACTTATCCGACCCGTCTTGAAACACGGACCAAGGAGTCTAACATGTGCGCGAGTCATTTGGGTGTACACACCTAAAGGCGCAATGAAATTGAATGTCTGACTTGTCAAACATAGGGAGGATGGACGTGCAGCCCACGCGGCGGCGTCCCGCACTCCCGGGGCGTCTCGTTCTCATTGCGAGAGGAGGCGCACCCAGAGCGTACACGTTGGGACCCGAAAGATGGTGAACTATGCCTGGCCAGGACGAAGTCAGGGGAAACCCTGATGGAGGTCCGTAGCGATTCTGACGTGCAAATCGATCGTCAGAGCTGGGTATAGGGGCGAAAGACTAATCGAACCATCTAGTAGCTGGTTCCCTCCGAAGTTTCCCTCAGGATAGCTGGTGCTCGGAGGACGAATCTCATGCGGTAAAGCGAATGATTAGAGGCCTTGGGGCCGAAACGACCTCAACCTATTCTCAAACTTTAAATGGGTGAGACCTCCGGCATGCTTGACTCAAACCTAGTGATGCCGGAGTCTCGGATCCAGAGTACCAAGTGGGCCAATTTTGGTAAGCAGAACTGGCGCTGTGGGATGAACCAAACGCCGAGTTAAGGCGCCCGAACGACGCTCATGGGAAACCATGAAAGGCGTTGGTTGCTTAAGACAGCAGGACGGTGGCCATGGAAGTCGGAATCCGCTAAGGAGTGTGTAACAACTCACCTGCCGAAGCAACTAGCCCTGAAAATGGATGGCGCTGTAGCGTCGTGCCTATACTCGGCCGTCAATGGCACAGTGGGCGGCCCCCTCGCGGGGGCCGGGCCGTTACGCCTTGACGAGTAGGAGGGTCGCGGCGGTGTGCACAGAAGGGTCACGGCGTGAGCCGGCCTGGAGCCGCCATCGGCGCAGAACTTGGTGGTAGTAGCAAATACTCCAGCGAGGACCTGGAGGACTGACGTGGAGAAGGGTTTCTTGTGAACAGCTGTTGCACAAGAGTCAGTCGACCCTAAGCCCTAGGAGAAATCCTATGTCGATGGGTTGCCGAAGCGCTTAAAAATGAGCTCAAGTCACGTCGCTTCAGCGCGAGCGAGTCCCATAGCTCGGCTGCTCGGCACCCACGGGGCGAAAGGGAATCCGGTTCCTATTCCGGAACCCGGTAGCGGAACAGTTCCAATGCGGGCCCTCATTGAGTGCTCGTCGGGGTAACCCAAAGAGACCCGGAGATGCCGTCGGGAGATCCGGAGAGAGTTTTCTTTTCTCGGAAGCTGGAGAGAGGGGTTATGATGACTCAGTTTGGGATACTTTTAGGAGTTTGGTATCTGATCTGGAGGGTTGTGTTGAAGATCTGGAAAAGGAGAGAGCGTTCTATGCAGGGAAGATTGAGGCAATCAGGGAAATCAAGAGTATCTTTGAAGGTGAGATCTGGTCGTCCATAAGGGAGGAGGTCGCTAAGACAGTGGGGAGCTCGATGGCTCGGGGCCCGGCGCCTACGTTTGCAGACATAGCCAGAGGCCAGAGGGATGATAGCTTGAGTAGGAGGATTGGTGACCAATCGCACCTGAGAACTAGTGTGGTAGTCATTAGGCCAGGTTTGGATGCTGAGGGAAACCCGAAAATGTCATCTGAAGCTACTAAGAAGGCTGTGGTCGATGTTTTGAAGCCACGTGAGAGCAAGATACAGGTGGTCAGGTTGAGAACTGCGAGAGAGGGGTCAGTGGTGGTGGAAACTGCTAACAAGGACAGCGCTGATAAGGTCTTGAGTAACGCGGCTCTGGCATCAACTGGGCTCACCACTAGTCGGGGTGCATTGAAGAGGCCCAAATACATCATTTATGATATTGATCCAGGAGAAGACCCGTCCCAAGTGGTGGAATCAATTTTTCACCAGAATATTGAGAACATGGAGTTGGATGATTTCAAGAAGGGGTTTAGTGTTGTCAGAAGATCTAATTCTACTCGTGACGGTAAGGAAAATTGGTTGGTTGAAGATGAGCCAAGAGTTCATAAACTCCTGGAGTCTAAGGAGAGGATCTTCATTTATTTTGATTCGTGCCGCATCAGGGAGTTTGTTGATGCTACATGGTGTTACCGTTGCCAAGCTTACGGGCATGTTGCGAAGCACTGCAGAGAGACCGGCCCGACCTGCGGTCATTGTGGCGAAGCCCATGAGCTGAAGGATTGTGGAAGGAGGGAAGCTGAGCCGGTTTGTGTTGC
The DNA here is from genome assembly GCA_963675035.1 of Allygus modestus. NCBI lineage: Eukaryota > Metazoa > Arthropoda > Insecta > Hemiptera > Cicadellidae > Allygus > Allygus modestus. Next base: position 161,662,476 of record OY776114.1, on the reverse strand, counting down.
TTGTAGGAGAGCGAGGAGGCCTGACAGACATCGCATTACTAGCAACGAGTGTCCAGCGTTCCGGAGGGCTCTGGAGGAGAGTCGTAGAAGAACTGATTATGGGGAGTGAGGCTTCACCACTCAGGGGAGCTCCCGAGGTGGGTCCTCGCCCAAGTCCAGATGCTGTTTTTGAGGCATAGGTCATCCCTTGGGTTGCTACAACATGCAGATACTGTCCAGGCTGGTTCCAGAGGCCAGGTCCACTTGTCCAACATCATCGCACTTTGCACGGACAGGAAGAGTTGGCGTTCAAGTGTGCTCGTTGTCAACGTCTGTTTAGCGGACCCCATGCTGCGGCCTGTCATCATTCCAAGTGTGCTGGGGCTGTTGCAGAAGTTCTCCCGTATGCTTGCCTGCATTGCCAGGCTTCGTTTAGGACCAGGTCGGGTCTTGGGCAGCATGCTAGGCATCGGCACCCTGAGGTGAGAATTGCGGAGAGGCTACAGGAGGTTGGGGCTGATAGGCCAAGGGTAACCAGGGGTAGGAGGATTTGGTCCGCTGAGGAGGAGGCGATTTTGATTAGCAATAGGCATCTGATTGGTGGACAGAGGTATGCTCCCTTGTTCGTGGATTTACTACCTGGCAAAACTACAAAGCAGATTAGGGACAAGGTTGCCCTTCTCCGTCGGGAGGGTAGGCTTGGTGCAGCGTTGGCTCGACCTGAGCCCGATCTTTCTTCGTCAGACCCGGACTCCCCGGCCGAGCGACGTGAGGTGGAGGTTCCTGCTGATGATGCTATGGTGGGGTTGGAGTTGAATTTGCTGGCCGGTTCTCCTCAGCGTCAACAGAATGATGAGTCGTTGACTCCTAGGCGTGGCCCCCGACATGTTCCTCCTAGGGTTTTGATGGAGTTGCAGGACGATGCTGAGCGTGGGAATTTGTTGGCTCTGCGTCAAGAACCGAAGGACGCATCATGGACATCGTATCCAAGGGAGTTTTGGTTGGGGAAGCCGGTCAACAGTGTGAGAGCTGGTATACTGCATGACAAGTGGTCGTCTGATCCCTTTCCTGGTGGAGACTGGATTGATAAGTTCGTTGATGAGACAACGGAAGAGTTCAAGGTGCTTAGGGATGCAAGGAACGCTGGTGGTCACAGGCCAACCCGACGGTGTGGCAGGGGCAGGAAGTCAAATAAGATAAGAGAGTACGCCTCTACCCAGGAGATGTACAGCAAGGCACCTGCTAGGTTGGCTGAGCTGATTAGGAACAACAGGCTCATAGGACATCTTCAAGCCGAGGAGGTGGTTCCACCTAGGCATGCCATTGAGACGGCTTACAAAGCGCTTTGGGAGGCAGATCAGCCGGCAGTTGATTCTGAGCCTGAACCGGTGGTGGACATTCATTTGATTGATCCGGTCACTGCAGGGGAGGTCCGTGCACGAGTTAAGAAAATGAAGCCCCGAGGAGCCCCGGGACCAGATGGTATTAGAAGAGAGGATGTGGTGGAATATGAGGGCTACGCTTATTTGCTTGCAGGGATTTTTAACCTTGTCCTTTGCATGGGCCATTTCCGTGGTCTATGGAGGAGGAATGTCACGTCCATGATCCCGAAGGATGGTAAGGACCTCAGCGATGTGGGTGGTTGGAGGCCTATCACGGTGGGCAATGTCTTTGCGAGGATTTTCAGCGGGGTGGTTGAGAGCAAGCTTCGGAGGTTTGTGGTAATCTGTTTTTAAAATTATGCTTACAACTAACATATTAGTAGCCCTAATCACTTTGTTATTTTTAATATATATTTGTGTGTGTCCGTGGGTGCGATAACTCTCGTAGATATGGACCGATTTTGATGAAATTTGGTACAAACATGTAAAGCAACATTTATGACTAAGTTCGAAAAAAAGCCGGATCGCTCCATCCAAAGAGGTATTTGTTGGGGGGGGGGGGGGTTTGTACCACAAAAATGGATTTATTTTAGTATTTTACATATAACAATTTAGTAAATCCAATTTTAGTTTTTACTATTGAATTCAGCTTAAAAAACCATCCATTTAGTGTTTTTATGATTGCTCTACGTCAATTGGTTACAGAGATATTGACAGTGCTAAACATAGTAGGTACGTTGTCCAATGTTACTCTTATGGAGAATAAGAAAAATTGTATATATCCTGCTTATTTATCAACTTGTACTGACAAAACTTAGTATATTGCTTCATACCGTTGTGGTCTATTGATATTTGCACGAAAAACTATTTTTTTGCAGATAGTTAAAGTAGCAGCAAACTTTCATACTCAGCACCCATGTTATTCTTGTGGAGAATAAGTAAATGTTATGTCCCTTAAATATGAACATAACATAATAAAAATTGGTATGTTGCTCCACCTAGTTGAGTTATCAAAAATTTAGCATAAAAACCCATTTTTTGTGTTCTTTATTTTAGCAAATCTGCATACTCAGCCACCATGTTATTCTTATGGAGAATAATTAAAATTCATAAATTGTTTATTTATGAATGCATATTGATGAAACTTTGTATGTGGCTTTATGTGGCATTAAGATGCATTATGCATTAACAATTCGCTGACGACGCAGGTTTGCTCCTACGGGGGTATTTTTTCTTGAGAATTATAGATCTTATAGTAGTTATTTTCCTTGTTATTTCTGACAATGTCAACACAAATAATAATTATTATTACTCAAGAATTAAGTCTAGATTACTCTAGTATATAGAAAGTACTTAAATTTAATAACTATATATTTCAAAATTTGGACAATTTCCTAGATTTGAATACAATGTTCCTAAACCCGTCGAAGGGTCGAAGGTAACAATTTCCCTTAGATCTGATCAAGGCAGGGCCGGATTTGGGAGCTGTGGGCCCCAGACTCAACAAGTGGTGTGGGTCAACATATTTTCCGTACAGGTCCAAATTGTTTTTTTTTTTTTTTTTTCTAAGTTGGACACACTGAATCACATGCACAGTAATCATCATTTTAACATTAGTCATTAATTATATTATGAATAGGCAAGCACAAAACTGTCCCTCCTTTTTTCTCAGCGTGAGTGCATTGTAGGGGAAATTCAAGCATACCGTTAGAAATATATATTGTCATATAGATGTGCAAAAACTCCTTATAATTTGGCTGCGCCCTACAGTATTTCAAAGTTTCAATGTTAATCTTTTGGAAGAACAGTATAGGCAAACAATGTAATTGTATATTTTACAGCTGTTGTTATAATAATGCTAACACAACAACAGGATCAGCTGTCTCAGGCATAAGGTAAATAACAATACTACTGGCTACTGGAGTTGCAACACCCTTCTGTTAGCCGTTTTAACTCAACATAAAAAAAATAAAAATGTAAGTGGGGGATGGGGATGTGTGGGAGAGAGGTAGAGACACCGGACCCAGTAGATAGTGAACTAGCTTATTTATTTATTCCTGATGTTAAGTATCATGGTACTCTGGTTCAAATGGTTTTGTTGAATTTATAGTAATGCAGGATAAAACAGTCATGCTTACAGCCATTATTTTCATGAATCCTTGGTCGAATTTCGACCATTGGGCGGTCATAGTAGTTATTAATACACGTTAGTGTTAGTCAATTTTAGTCATTTTATTACCCACAAAACATTTCTCATTGGTTAAATATTAGGCCTACATGTTTGTAAGAATGCTTTACACCGATTTTACTTTGTTCAACAACCACATACAAACACAAAATGCTATAGGAATACAAATTGGAAGGCAATTTGGCGATTTAAAAATATTTTATGAGAAACGAATAAAATTGAAATCTTATTTATCTCATAAATTTTGAAATTTTTACGGAGAATGAAATAGGATCTCAAATAGGTAGTTACCACCTAACTGCGTGATAACCATTACTTTTTAATTATTTAACGAAAACATATAAAATAGAGGATATATAACTATTATTACAATATTTGTATTGCATTTATTGAAATAAATTGACTTTGATTACAAGAAAAAAAATAGTTTACCAGTTGAAAAAAGTTAATTCAACCAGAGGCACCAAGTCAACAAAGTTACAACCCCTTGTCGTACGAACTATTACACACGGAAGCGCACGCACACGCAGTAAGACACAAGGACTCAGCTCCCTTAGTAAAAATGCTCTTTTCGCTATTTTAAATAATTACATTTAAATAAACGGTATCAGGAAACTGACACATACTTTCTCCCTTTTAGCCAAATTTTAATGACAAAAATATTTGTTATTTACTAAATATAGAATATGAAGTATAGATAAATGTACAGAAAATTGTCTAAAATAGTTGTTTTCAGAAATATCCACCCAAATCCCTTTTTGGGAGGCACTATAGAGTCCGCTGCTACACACAGTGATTTTGAGAGGAGAATGCCCCCTTGCCCCCCCCAGGGTTAAATAGCAACACATTTTGAACATCCTCTGTTGGTCAATGCTAACTTGACCTGCATATCAAATTTTAATGAAATTGATCAGTAAATAAGAGAGAAATAGTTATTTTTGTATTTCCCATAAGAATAACATTGGAAGACGGACTGCGTTTACCGCTAAATGAAAATTTAAATTTTCTCCGCAACTAACAATCGTAGAATAGTAATCTAAAATACTAATTTATTTAGTTTTTTGAGCTCTTTTTAATGGTAAATAGTAATCTTTTTAAAATTTATGATTTTTATGAAAAATCCAAAAAACTGAATTTTGGATGTTTTAAGTCCTGTAATTTCTGAACCCGAATTTTTACAGAAATGTGGGTGGTGTCATTTTGTTGGAAACCTAAAGTTCTACAAACCACTAAAGTTTTATCAAAATCGTTAGAGCCATTTTTGAGAAATTTGGATTTTTCATGTTTTTTTGCGGTTTTTGGGGGATAATTACCCTAAAAATCAAAAATTCAAAAAATGAAGATAAACCTGGAGATATCGTGGATTAGTACACACACACACACACACAGACAGACATCACGTAAAAACCACTTTTTTTGGTTCAGGGAGCACCAAATCGAATATATCCACTAACAACTCAAATTTGAAAATTTTAACGAAAACAATACTTTCTCCATATACTATGTATAGGGGGAGAAAGTAAAATTCAATTTATGATTCCGTAATTTTATCCAGCTACTACAAAATACTTTTGAACCAAGCTAATAATGTAGGTCCGTTTAACACTCCGTGAACATATTTTATTAATGATGAAAAAATATCGTCTGATTTAAATTCTATAGTTACGGTAAACTAAAAATACCCCCGCAGCAGCAAAACTGTGTACTCCAACTGTGTACTGCGAATTTCCAATGCATGTTTATGTTTCTCACTACCACATAAAGCCACTCACCAAGTTTCATAAAAATATGCGAATAAATAAGTGATAAATAGCATTGTATTTATTCTCCATAAGAATAACATTGAAAGCTGAGTACGCAGGTTTTCTGCAACAAGGAACACACAATATGTGTTTTACGCAATTATCAATATAACTTAACCAGTCGAAGCTACATCCCAAGTTTTATTAATTTATGTTCATAATTAAAGGAGACATTACATTTTACTTATTCTCCATAAGAATAACATGGCGGCTGAGTATGCAGGATTGCTGCTGTGGGGAAAATCGGCAAACAATTATTTTTCCGTGCAAATATCAATATACCAGTACTAGGTGAAGCCACATGCCAAGTTTCATCAACATTCATTCATAAATAATCGAGATATGAAATTTTATTTACTCTCCATAAGGATAACATTGGACAACGTACTGTGTTTAGCACTTTGAATATCTCTGCAACGGTTCGACGTAGAATCACAATTTAAACACCAAAATGATTGTTTGTTAGAGCTGAACTGGTTGGTAAAATCAAATGTGAGATTTACATTAAAATGAACGGAGGAAAAGCCAAAAACCTTTTTCCCATATTATAAACATGGGAGATTTTATGAACACGTTTTTTGGATTTTCTCTGCAACCACTTAACCTAGGTTAATGATTAAAAATACCATATTATTTGTTTTTTAAGCTCTATAAAATGGTTGAAACCAAAATTAAGTGTTTTACAAATTTTAGGGTGGAAAATGCAAAAAACTGATTGCAAAAAAACTGACCCCCTTCCCATGGTCCGATTTTTCTAATTTTAGAACTTAAAGTCATGAATGTCACTTTACACATTTGAGCCAAATTTCATCGAAATCAGACGTTTTTTACTCAATTTATCGTGTTAACGGACTTACAAACACACACACACACACACACACACACACACATATATATAAGCCGGTGGCCTTAAACGATGTTCAACATAATGCTGAGTTTGAAGATTGTTTCTATCTTAAAGCTCTACACAAAACCAGAGTGTTGAAAACAAAGAATTAAATGACATGAATTTGAGAACAGTCGAATTGACTCACCTGTTAGTTTTAAGAACGAAACAACCTCATGGACTCAACATTCGTTAATTTGATAATTTTTGGTTCCTTATTCTTTCCACAGTATCAAAATAGTTTGAATCCACATCATCTGATCTTAACCAAATGTGTAATTAACATCTGATCTGTTGCTTTTGTGTGTCATTCATTTTTTGTGCTTGATAAAGAGAATATCTCGAAATATTGCAACAAAATGGTGTTAATTTCTTAAAGGTTTGTATATAAATATATACATATATATATATATATATATATATATATATATATATATATATATATATATATATTTATATACATATATATAAATTTGAACGAATACTGTTTTTGGTATCTGGGGACCTCAAAACAAAAATTTGTCATGGTCTCGGGCTTAACTCTTACCATGCCACCTACGGTAATAGCTTCTTCCCTATAGGGGGAATTCGCTAAAATAGGTTGTAAATTTACTTTTGACTTTGACGGTCCGGAAAGATTGAGAAGAAAATCCATAAAAAAACATGGGCCAAATTTATAGGTCCTAATCAGCAGATCACAGTGTCACACACCCGACCTCAAACACCTCTGAGTCAGAAACGGCAACCGATCAAACTGTTCGTTATCATCGTTCTTTCGCGGTCCGTATTGTCTAATGCTATTGACGTTCTTTAAAAGTATGTGTGCTATGACCTACGACTATCTTGAGACATCCAAAACTGCCTATCATGAACAACCTCCAAAGTATTGAAATCAGGTGAGTTGTACCATTAACAAATGGATATACACAAGTGTTTTAGAACTTATGTGATACTTGTGTAACAAAAATGAAATCAATAATGATTACTATCAACTGCAATGCAATCGAGCATCAAGTTGAGCTTACCGGGAACACCGGTAATACAATCCATTTGGTGCAATATTGGGTATTAAATAACTTAGGACCTGACTTAACAGACTGCCAAATAGTTATATTTGTATTTATTAAAACTGGATAACTTGGATTTTCATCCGAAATTATTAATTATCATCCCACTAACAATTAATGATTTCATCCTATGCGATTAGTTTAATACCGGTATCGCCAGCATTTACTGGCCGGAAATCTGTATTTATTGACGCTCACTAAGCAGGTTGATATATTCTGTAAACCCCATAAACAGGTGCACCTCCCACGCTCCACGTTGCAGGTCACTCATGTGACCTCACGCATGCGCAGAGGCCCGCGCACGCCACTCCCGCGGCAGTCTGCGTCTGACCTCCGTCAAGGGGACATCTCGCTCGCGCGCGCTCCTCCTCCCTTTCCATTGTGGTGATTAATTTATTAATATAAGTGATAGTTAATTATTTTGTTGAATGTAAAACCAATAACTGTTACATAGGTAAGTAATTAATAAAATCATTACGTGCTTTTTTAATTTTGTATTAATTTACATGAAAACTAAAATAATTTTAATAATTGCATAAATATAGTCAAGGGTGTATTTACTGAGGGGGTGAAAAGAGAACGGATGTACCGCAACAGGTGGGGGTGGCGTTGTGGGACCTGTTGCATCTCGGCGTGTATTAAAACCGCTACGCTCCATCAAGATTTCAACGCTATCCCAAGACAACGAATACATTACTTATACGTTGCATTATATTGTTATAAAGGCTTAACTGCTATAAATCAGTTACCATTGGATTTTAATTTTATAAATAAATTAAACCTAAGAATAAACGGATTACATAATGCAAAATAAATACATATAACAAGTTACCGACCGAATTTTGAATTAATTTCCTCAACAGTTTCCCCAAAGAAAAAGAAACTGAATAGAATTTATGAATTTTTAAAAAGGAGTTAAGACGAATTTGAACCTTTAACGCTTTTTGCAATGTTGACGAATTTATAGACCATTGTAGAATTTATAGTGAAATGCCTAGTTTAGCTTGATTACAAATTTATCAAATTCAATCAAAGTTGATGTAAGTTAAACTATGTTGTTGTACATATGTTTTAGTTTTAATAATTGCAATATTTTGTGTATACACGTTATTGTCTACATTTTAATGGGTATTCAATAATGCCACCGACCAAATAATTCTGCAGTGGCAATAAAGTGAATTAGAATTATAATTTTCATAATTTAAACATGATACGATTGCATTATATTAATGCATGTAATTAAAGTAGATGATTTAATCGACTAAAATATATATATAATACATATACATATAATACATACATATAATATATATAAAATACAGATAGAATTTGTATAATATCTTAAGTAACTCAAATGAATAGTAAATATATTAATTAATAAATCCAAAGCATTGGGGAATCAACTTGGAGGAGTTCCCCCGCGATGTTTAAAACAGTCCCCTCACGGTGAGCTGAAGCACTTCAATACATGCAAACCAAGGTCATGCATTTGACTTATTTTCTTATTTTCATGCTACATTACAGGCAGAAACCCAGTTACATCGCAGCAGGTCAACATACAATTAACAAAAAAGGAATACTAGCAAAAACAGTTATAAATTATGTGTAGCACTATTTTAACTGCATTATTGATTTATCTTTATTTATTTATGTTATTATATAATATCTGGGTTATACATTAAGACAGAAAAGTTCATTATTTTGAGGCCTGAAGATGTCAATTTATTGTATTGCTTTGAATTACGTTTCCTTAAATCTCATGGACAGGAGACAAAGGAATATAAATTGTATAGCTAATTGCCTATTAACATATTTTACGTAGCTTTTAAAGAAACCCTTATGTTTTTGTTCTTCAACATATTTGTAACTTGTAAACTGTAGCACGCACCCCTGCTTAACATGTTCATCTCTTAGGTGTAGCACCGCCATAGCATTACAGTGATCATAAATGGCTCTTAAATGACCCAGTTATTTAACTAAAAACATACAATAAATTCATAGATTAATATATTTAAATTTATAAGGTTGTCAGTTTATAATTATATAGCTTACTTCTAATTGCAAAGGCTTTTTATAGGAAATCCGAAAGTCAGAAAGTAATTAATCACTTAAAATATTTGGTCGTTGATCTAATCTATTTCAAAACAGAAGCTGTATTCCATCACTTCAAAGTAATACTATTTATTATGAATAAACTATAGGTATTTAACTATAGTCTTGATTTATATGAGGAGCATAACAAAATTAAAATATAAATATAATACAAAATACTCATTTCCTAAATTACCATCTACTTCGTATGTAATATATTGTGGCTAACTATGTCAGCCTTAAATAAGGGGATAAAAAGGCAGCCTAAATGAGATTAATACAGGTACTGCTGTCGACTGACCAATGTTGTTATGTCTTGTCAATCGGTGTTCAGTGATAGCTACAAATACTGTAATCGGTAAAGATTTTCTGTCATATGAAAAGCTTATACAATAGTTATTATTCATCCGTTCATAATTCGTCTATGTAGGTATCTCTGTATTTTCCATAACCCTTTATAAACAGCGATTTATTCTACTGTATTTAACTGGTAATCAAACGAGTAGCCTAAATGAATAACGAATTCAGGTAATCCAATTTCTTCCCATTTATAAATGGAATCTTGTTTGCGTACATTGTCAACATAAACAATTCTTGAATTATCATTAGTAATTAATATGTAATCACAATATAAGTATTTATTCTCTGTTAGATTAACTATGTACACAAACTATATACATTTGGATTGCTAATTGTAATAGTTGACACTTCTTTATCTATTTAGTGTCGTAATTTAAAATATAATATATCAAATAAGGCATCCCAGCTAATCATACTTATCATTGCTTGATATGATTTTATACCTATCGATTCATTAAAGGATTAAAGTGATTTTGGTGACAAGCCTACTGGCTAAATTAGTGTGTATTAATTGTCGTTTATGTGTTATTTTAAATGCCTTAACGTTTAGATATGCCTTTTGGGGGTTCAGAAAACAGGGCTGTGTCCCCGGGCTTTCAAAGTTGTAATGTTAATCTTATGGTAGAAAGAAACCAATTAAACTGAACATTTAACAGCAGCTGTTATTAACAAAACACAGCAGTAGTGTGGGTTTGTAGGTTTTGCGCCGGAAGTGACGTCACATCCGGTGAGTGACCGGATGCGCTGAGTCATGAAAGACGTCATCTGAGGCTGAGCCAGTGACGTAGGCGGTTTTGTGACGAAATGAGTAAAAGTTCAAAGTTCAAGGTCACGGTGAAGTTTTTTTTAAAAAAATCTACCTCGCACTCGTAAAACGATTGTGATTCGATAGTTGTCATTCGATAAAATATCGAATGAAAACAATCGAATGAAGCAATCGAATGATACGAGTGCGAGGTAGAACAATTACAAATATTATTTTATTTACAATAATTCATATTACAAATATTACTTTATTTACAATAATTCATGTTTACAATAGTTCCCCGTTGTTCGTTGTCATCGATGTTGTTGATCCGGACGAGTTGCGGCCATCACTTTGCTTTCTGAAGAAAGACGGTAGATACTTCGATCCCTGCGCAGAGTCCATGTTGTGTTTTTGACACCTATCTGTTCTGTTAGGTGTTTGCATTTCATTGCTGTCAGGAGGAAAGAATACGTGACGGCAATGAAATAGAAACATCTATCAGACCTTGAGTGAAATGATATTGTTATTTTGTGAAGAGCGTCTCGGAGAGCTCGATGTTCACCGGTCGAGAGCCGGAGGTGTACTGACTATTCGCTAGCTAGCGTTTTTGGTATCAAACAAAATGGTGGGGGTAAAAGTGTAGTAGAACGAAGCAGATGGTGGACAGCAGATGGGCGGCGGCAGGTGGCAGGCGGCAGGTGGCAAGTGTGCGGCAGATGGTAGTCCCCCACTACACCAGTCCCCCACTACACCAGTCTCCCCACCAAGTTTTACATCGCACAATAACTAGTTTACATGTGTTAGTTAGGGTTTAGCTCTTAGACTGTCAAGACCTTACCTCCGTAACTAAAAACCTCAATAATGTTTGCGCTTCAACGCTGTATAAGTATAACAGCTACTATGATCTAAACCGGTGCATGTATTCATATGGTTCTTTTTGCGTAGCAAACAACTGGTTAAAAGTGTTTCAACCTCAATTATTCTTCGACGAAACCGCTCATTGTCCACTAAAAGTGTAGACCTTCTGTCTTCATCGTCAGGGAAGTAGAAAGTAGTGTCAAGGGGACTACTGAAGGTCACCTTCCTCATGTTCCTGTAAAACTGCGACATTTTTCAGACCGTCTAGGTAGATGTTCATACGACAAGAGCTGGAAGAATAATGATGTAGCGTTATCGTGTATAATAGGCATCTACCCCCACCACAACGTTACCTTGTCCTTCAAACCATCGTTTTTACGCCACGGATGCTATACTGTTGGTTAGATTTAAATTTAAATTGCACCTACTTGTTCGCCTTGTCAAGCTGCGTAATTGAAGTACCCACATGTTAGACCTTGAACCAAAAACAAAGAAGTTATTTAGGTTTGTCCATGAAAATAGTTGTTTTTTCGCTGTTGCTGCTATACCCTTTGTTGGATCTGAATTCTGTTTGCACCAACTTGTTCGTCTGATCAATCCGCGTAATTTGAGTACCCACTTAATATATTTTAAACCGTAAATAAAGAAGTTATTTAGGCTTGCCCTTGAAAATAGTTGTTTTTCGCTGTTGCTGCTATACCCTTTGTCGGATCTGAATTCTGTTTGCGCCAACTTGTTCGTCTGATCAATCCGCGTAATTTGAGTACCCACATGACATACTTTGCACAAACTGTGTACCCCCCCCCCACCCCCCCCCTTTTTTGGGTCATGTTCAAGGTCAAGGTCAAGGTCAAGTACCTTGGGACTTAGAAATTTTCACAAAGTGGGCTGCACACAAACATAAGACTAATAGTCTCCTGCCTATGTACAGGCCAAGTCCCTAACTTGAAATGCTTAGGGTGGTCCTGAAAAGGACCGTTTGTGTTTGAAGGAGATGGTGGATAAGGAGCGGTGAGCGGTAGTCAGTGTTTATTTTTCCTTTGTAACCCACTTTACTTGTCCCTTCTGCCGTACTAAAATCAAGTCGCACTTGGTCTCAGGAGGTGGCAGAGTGGACCTTGGAAGGTGGACCTTGACGTAACGGCCGCCGCCAAAGAGGTGTTGGAGTAGGTACTCATCATCGCTGATCTTCCCCACAAGTAGATACTCCACGTTTAATTTCAACTGCGCAAACTTGACGGCGACAGACTCCAGCGGCGTTACCAACTCGGTAAGTTTCACCGCAGCCGTCCTCTTCATTATCTCCTCAACAGTTGGTGGCGGCGATGAAGGTCGAAGCGATGAAGGGCGAGGTGATAGCGATGGTGAAGATGCAGTGGACGTCGAAGGCCGTTGGTCGAAGTAAAGTGGGTGGTTTCGAAAATTCTTCCGTATGCAAGATTTAAAAGAACTAGGTCTTTTGAATCCGCTCCTTTTTTCCGAAGACTTCTTCAAAGTCTCCTTCAAACGTTGCAGTTTCTCGGGTGTAATGGGAGAAGACATAGCGCAGAGGTGTATTCAGTTCGCAAGGCAAAGCTGGAATGAGGTACCAGACGGAGCAAAGCGGGTCGCCAAGTGTAACCGTGACATTTCCATATACGGGTAGAAAGCTAAAAACCGGTCTACATCCGGTTCCCCTTCCCCCGTGACGACACAACCTCCCCCCCCCCTTTGGGTCATGTTCAAGGTCGCACCCCCCCCCCTTTGGGTCATGTTCAAGGTCGCACCCCCCCCCCTTTTTGGGTCATGTTCAAGGTCACCCCCCCCCCTTTTTGGGTCATGTTCAAGGTCACCCCCCCCCCCCGTGACGTAACATCCCCCCTTCCGCTTCGGTGACGTCACTTTGCCTTTATAAGCGGGAGCAGTCCGCAGTCTCGTCGCAGTAGCTTGCCGCCCGCTGTTTGGGTATACGTCCCAGTGGGTTGCACTCTGCTGCAGCGTAGGTCTGTTAAGTGTGCGTTGGGCCCGACGCGCAATTAAGAGATCCGCGCCCTTGCATGTTTAGTTAGTTTGTTAAGCATGTTAGATAACGCTTGTAGTTTGCTGCTAGGTAATGTAGTTAGTCTAATATATGTTAGTGTTTGGTATCGGTTTGAAGTGTCTTATTTACTAATGAAATATGTACTCCCGGCCCTACAGGTCCCTCAACAACCTTGGTCAAAACTTGGGTTCGCAGCAGCCTGACGCCGGGTGTTTGGGTCTACGTCCCACCGGGTTTCAGTGATACTGTTGACCTTTGCAAAACCGACCTTGGTTGTTCTTGTAAAAGTAACGTTAACTGATTAATTTTGTTTACATAGTTGATGGTAAAGTCTTTATTTTCAAAGTAATGTATCTTGCTTCTCATCCTTTTCCTAACCCCTCTAAGGTATGGCGCGCAAACCGACCTTGTGTCAATACGGCGCGTAAACCGGTTGACATTTCCCATCTTAGCCTGAGAAAACTGTGTAAAATATAAAGTCAGTCTCTTGTTTAAAATCAGTCTCTTGTTTGTTGTCTTTTGTCCCCTTCCCAAATACAGAGCGGGGAATAGAGCAGTATGTTATGCTCTATTCCCCGCTTTGGCTTCATGTTCAGATGACCTTGGGACTTAGAAAATTCACGTACAAAGCGGGGAATAGATCGGTTTGTGGTCCAAGTGAGAATCAATTACTGCTCTATTCCCCGTTTCAATAATATGACCAAACGACCTTGACCCACTTCGGGACTTAGAAAATCCTCGTATTGTAATATATCCCCCCCCCCCGACGTAACATCCCCCCTTCCGCTTTGGTGACGTCACTTTGCCTTTATAAGCGGGAGCAGTCCGCAGTCTCGTCGCAGTAGCTTGCCGCCCGCTGTTTGGGTATACGTCCCAGTGGGTTGCACTCTGCTGCAGCGTAGGTCTGTTAAGTGTGCGTTGGGCCCGACGCGCAATTAAGAGATCCGCGCCCTTGCATGTTTAGTTAGTTTGTTAAGCATGTTAGATAACGCTTGTAGTTTGCTGCTAGGTAATGTAGTTAGTCTAATATATGTTAATGTTTGGTATCGGTTTGAAGTGTCTTATTTACTAATGAAATATGTACTCCCGGCCCTACAGGTCCCTCAACAACCTTGGTCAAAACTTGGGTTCGCAGCAGCCTGACGCCGGGTGTTTGGGTCTACGTCCCACCGGGTTTCAGTGATACTGTTAACCTTTGCAAAACCGACCTTGGCTGTTCTTGTAAAAGTAACGTTAACTGATTAATTTTTGTTTACATAGTTGCTGGCAAAGTCTTTATTTTCAAAGTAATGTATCTTGCTTCTCATCCTTTTCCTAACCCCTCTAAGGTATGGCGCGCAAACCGACCTTGTGTCAATACGGCGCGTAAACCGGTTGACATTACCCATCTTAGCCTGAGAAAACCTTGTAAAATATAAAGTCAGTCTCTTGTTTAAAATCAGTCTCTTGTTTGTTGTCTTTTGTCCCCTTCCCAAATACAGAGCGGGGAATAGAGCAGTATGTTATGCTCTATTCCCCGCTTTGGCTTCATGTTCAGATGACCTTGGGACTTAGAAAATTCACGTACAAAGCGGGGAATAGATCGGTTTGTGGTCCAAGTGAGAATCACTTACTGCTCTATTTCCCGTTTTAATAATATGATCAAACTACCTTGACCCACTTCGGGACTTAGAAAATCCCCGTATTGTAATATATATTTGGAGGGGGAAATGTTTGATATACTGCAACAGCGTGGTAAAAATCATCATATCGCTATGGAAGCTGTAGGTGTAAACACTTGGCTTGTTCCTTCTGAGCTTGCTTTGTCAGAAGCATTTCTCACTATCCTTGCTTTTGAGTATCGAGGGATTAACTTAAAAGTAGAGATGGAGCTTAGACCGTTACACAGAAATGATGTGTATTGTGTTTTGATGATATGGCAATCACCTTCCAACATGGAAATTTTCCATTTTATCAAAACATTGTACAATGAATTTTGTGTAAAACGGATAACTATGACCCTTGTTTGATCTTAGAGCTATCTTGCGTTTCTTAAAAAGTAAAATAGCAAAGGTAAATCCTTTGCTATTTTACAAAACAGTTTACTTGACCTTGAACCAGTTAACGAACTTGGAATATATCAATGTGCACTTTATAACGTCGCAACAATAGTGTAACCCCCCCCCTTTACCTCCCACCACGGATCGTCGGCTATAAAAGCGGAGGCTGACCGCAGAGGTCTCAGGCTGACAGCCTAGCTAGCTGTTCGCCTTAGCTGTCTGTAATAGCATCTTTAGTATATAGGTGGTACCCCTGTATACTAAAGATTCTACCTTAGCATATTAGTATGTTATGCATGTTAGTTTGTTTGTTAGATTATAGCTTGTAGTTTGCTGCTAGTAAATGTAGTTAGTGTTGGTGTTTGTAATTATTTGTGGTGTTGGTCTTTGAAGTGTTTTATTTACTAATGAAATATGTACTTTTCTTTTACGCTTTAAAACTGATCTTGGTCAAAACTTTGGTTCGCAGTTGCCTGGCGCCCGTTACTGACCAACGTCCGACTGGGTTTCAGGATGTTGTTGACCTTTGTAAAACCGACCTTGGTTGGTATGTCCTTTTCTTACACGCTATAACTAACCTTGGTCAAAACTTTGGTTCACAGTTGCCTGGCGCCCGTTACTGACCAACGTCCGACTGGGTTTCAGGATGCTGTTGACCTTTGTAAAACCGACCTTGGTTGGTCTTTGTAAAATTAACTTTAACTGATCAGTATGTTTCTCATCCTTTTCCTAACCCCTTACAAAAAGGTATGGCACGAAAACCGACCTTTGTCAATACGGCCATGCAAACCGGTTGACATTACCCATCTTACCCTCGAGAAACTTTTGCAAATACTCCCTGCAAACTATCTGTAACTTCCTTTTGTTTGGATAAATTAATAAAAGGTTCTGTTATCAGGTTTATTGCCTATAACTGTGACCTTTCTTCAAAATTCACTTCCCTAATACAGAGCGGGGAATAGAGCAGTTTGTGATCCAAGTGGGAATCACTTACTGCTCTATTCCCCGTTTTGGCAACATGTTCAGATGACCTTGACCCACTTCGGGACTTAGAAAATTTTTGTTTGGTAAGATAGTGGAAGATGTATTTATTTCCTACAACAAGGATTGGGTGTTCGTAAAACTGAAGAGATAAAAATAGATGTGGAACCAATCCCTTTGAAGAGAGAAATTTACCGACTATTACAAGAGGGGTTTGCCTTGTGTCTTTATTACACTACACGTTAGGATGAACCAGCTATATTCATTGTAAAAGGGTGGGGGTAAACAGATATAAGGCAGTCGGCTTCGGAGTATAGTTATTATTCAGCTATGGATAGCCCAGGAGGGTCGTCTAGCTTGGATGTTAAAGGCAAGGAGGAGAATGATAAAGAAAAAAGAAGGCGTGCTAGAGAGAGAAGAAGGATTGCAGTATTGAATGAAGCCTATAATTTATTAAGAACAAAATTACCTTTTCTTGAACCAAAAGCTTCAAAACTTTCTATTATAACACAAGCCATAAAATATATTGAAATGTTGGAAATGTTATCACAAAATGCATCATTTCAACTGCCTGAAGAATTGCTAACAATAGAAATTGAAAAAACTTTCTTCAACTAACTAACTAAGAGTCTTTGGAAATACTGAACAGCGGAAGACAGAACGGGGAATAGATCAGTTTGTGGTCAAAGTGAGAATCACTTACTGCTCTATTCCCCGTTCTGGTAATATTTTAAGGTGACCTTGACCCACTTACAGAACTTTATACTTTGTTAGTATTAAATTGTTCATATATTGATGCGATAATACCCCTTCCCTATAACAACTTACCCCCACCACTTAAATCGGGGGTATAAAAAGAGGTTTTTCATCAGTTCTTATCTCATTCTCCTACTTGTGTTATCACTAGAATATATAGCAGCTATGTCACCAAAGGATAATATATTTCCTTCTGCAAAATCAATCGTGGGAAATATAAAACATATTATGATTGAAAGTGAGGATGAAAATGAAGACGAATTGGGAGATGTTGAATTATTAATTGATATGGATGCAATGGAAGATCTTGAATTATTAAGTGATATGGACAGTGATGATCTTGAAGCAGGATATATGGAACAAATTGAATTGTTAAGTGACGTGGAATCTGAAACCTATAGAATCTATCAGCATCTTCTCTGTTCTGAAGAAATACATGATGAAACTCCAACCACTAGTAGTAGTAGTTTGGATGGGTTATTTTTAGATAGTGCACGAGGGGTATATCATATTCGTCGACGACTATTTCTTTCCGATGTTTCTGATACAACTGATTCCGACTCATCAAATGAGTCTGATTAAGTGTTTTTTTTCTTGTCAACTGTCAAACTTTAAATACAGAGCGGGGAATAGACCAGTTTGTAGTCAAAGTGAGAACTACTTACTGCTTTATTCCCCGTTTTGGTAATATCGTTGTATAACCTTGACACATTTACAAGACAGAAAATATTTACCAAGTTTAAAATATATTAAATTTTCCTGTAGGAGAAAATTGACCTTGTTAAATACATAGCGGGTAATAGATCAGTTTATGGTTTAAAATGAAATCATTTACTGCTCTATTCCCCGTTTTGGCAAATATGTTCAATGACCTTGACCTAAATACAGAACTTTGTAGCCTCCAGCTACAATAGTAAATATAAAATATAAAAAAAAATAGTAAACTTAACGTAATACGTACCCCCCACCACTTTTGCTAGGGTATAAATAGAGGGGTATTTGCAGTGTTGTTCATTATTGCCTTGACCCTTGTGGAGATCGCACCTATATTATGCATCGCTGCAATATTTGCAAGTCTTCATTTAAGGATGAATTTCTTTTAATGATTCATAAAGAACTAAAACATAACAACAACCAAGATGAAGAATATGAAGAAGAAGAATTGAAAGAAATAGATCAAATGTTAGCTCAACACCAAAATTCCAGACCGAGTGTTATTCAATATGCACCATCAACATCGACTTCTACCTCTGCTCTGTCTACACTTCACCGTCCTTCAACATCATCAGCTGCATCGACTTCTACGCCTGCTTTGTCTACACTTCATCGTTCTTCAACATCATCAGCTGCATCGACTTCTACGCATGCTCTGTCTACACTTCACCGTCCTTCAGCATCAACAGCAGTAAATGTAGAACTACATGCCCGAGCACTTCCGGGTAATGTAGTAACCCACTTCAAAATTGACAATGCAAAATTACAACTCAAAGAATTTTTAAATAACGCAAAAGGATTGGTATGCAACACTTTGCAAAATGAATTAAAAAGATTAAATTTTATCAAATTTGGACTATTAATGGATGCTTTATTTACAAACATTCAAAATGAAACTTCACCAAGAGGTTTTTTAACAAAAAACCGAACTATTATGTTTTCGTCAGATATTGATTCAATCGTATCTGAATGTTTTGAAGAGCTAATGACAAAAATACAAGAACATGAAGGAAGAGGCTCTGGATGGAGTTTGTTAAGCATCACAGGGCTAGACTTAAGAGTACACAAACACGGCTATGGAATTCGAGGAAGTAGCTACATCCCTCTACCAACAAAGATTAGAAATACCTTATCCTGCGTCAACGTACAAAATCAAGATACTGAGTGTTTTAAATATGCTATGTTGGCCAAATATGTAACAATTCATCCGGAAAGACCAAGTCACTATTATGAAGAAGTACAACATAGATATAATTTTCAAGGGATGACTTACCCTGTTGATATAACAGACGTTTCAAAATTTGAAAAACAAAATCCTTCAGCTTCTGTCAACCTATTTGGATTGGATTCGTCAAACAATGTGTACCCCTTGCGTATAACACCAAATGAGCGCAGAGATCATACGGATTTGCTATTAATCACTAAAGGGGACATATCCCACTATGTCTACATTAAAAAGTTTGAAGCTCTTGTTTCTAAACAATTATCTAAACATGAAGAAAAGAAAACAATTTGTAAAAGATGTTTTTGTCATGTAAACAAAGAATTAAGAAGAGGAGGTTCAGAATGGTTAGTAGAACATCAAAGGTTATGTAGTGGAAACTATGAAGTAAGAATTAAATTGCCGCATCCTAGCAGAGCGCAGATAAAATTCGACAAAGTAATACAACAATACCGTGTACCTGTTGCTGTATACGCTGATTTTGAAGCGTCTTTACTTCCACTCGAACATCAAGAAGAGAACGTAACAAGAAGGAGCAAATACCAGCAGCACACACCGAACAGCTATTGTTTAATAGTAAAGTCCACGCTTTCTGAAGATCATCTTTGTAAATACGAACTGTCGTCTACGCCGAAAATTTACCGTGGTGAAGAAGCAGCTCGACACTTCGTTGATGACTTATATATCATAGCTGGGAAAGTTGAAGAAATGTACAGAAATGTGGTACCGATGATTCCTATGAATGAAGATGAAATTCAACAACACGATTCAGCAACAACATGTTATCTGTGTACTAACACCTTTACACCGGATAATGTTAAAGTGCGAGACCATGATCATCTTACAGGAGCTTACAGAGGTGCAGCCTGTAACTCTTGTAACTTAAACTACAAACTTCCAAATTTTATTCCCGTTGTTTTACATAATCTTAGTGGATACGACTCTCACTTTATAATCCCGGAATTAGGGAGGGATAATGGAGCAATAGATGTCTTGGCAACAACCATGGAAAAATTTATTAGCTTTTCTAAAAAGATCGGTAATATAAAACTTAGATTTATTGATTCCTATAGATTTATGCCTTTCAGCCTTATGAAATTATCAGAAAATTTAAGAAGAGAAGATTTGATCGAAACAAGCAAAATTGTACCAAACAGTAAAATGGATTTGGTTCTTCGAAAAGGAGTATTCCCATATGATTACATTGATGGACTGCATAGATTTGATGAAACATCACTACCTCCACCAGAACACTTCAAAAATAAACTTAATGATTCGGAAATATCACTTGAGGACTATCAACATGCACGTCGAGTATGGAACGAGTTAGATATGAAGACCTTAGGAGATTACTCGGACTTTTATGTCAAATTAGATGTAACTCTTCTTTGTGATGTAATGGAAGAATTCCGAAACACCTGTTTTGCTGCATACGGTTTAGACCCTCTACATTCGTATACTTCACCAGGATTAGCTTGGCAAGCCATGTTAAAAGAAACAAAATGCAAGCTCCAACTTTTAACAGACATTGACATGGTTTTAATGGTTGAAGCTGGAGTAAGAGGCGGATTGACCCAAAGTGTTACCAGACATGTCAAAGCCAACAACAAATACCTTCCCGATTACGATGAAACCAAACCGTCAACCTATTTAGGATATTTCGATGCAAATAACCTGTACGGATGGGCAATGTCAAACCCACTTCCTTTTGATAACTTTAAATGGATTAATCCCGACTCTATTGGAGATATTTTACAAATTCCGAAACATTGTGACACTGGATATATTTTGGACTGCGATTTTGAATACCCAGAAAATTTACATGATCTTCATTATGACCTTCCAATTCTTGCTAAAACAGAAATTTCACCAATTGGAAAACACCCCAAATTAATGATGACATTAAATAATAAACAACGCTACGTGGCTCACTTTTGGGTGGTTCAACAAGCTATCGAATTAGGACTACGTTTAACAAAAATTAATAGAGTTTTGGAATTTTCTCAATCATGCTGGTTGAAACCCTACATTGATTCAAATACCATCAGAAGAGCAGCAGCTACATCAGACTTTCAAAAAGATTTCTTTAAATTAATGAATAATGCGATATTTGGAAAAACATTGGAAAACAAAAGAAGACACAAAAATGTTAAACTTGTTACCGACGCAAAAAAATTACAGAAACTAGTACAGCAGCCAAATTTTGGAACATCTATAATTATTAATGAAAAACTTGTAGCAGTTTCCATGAAGAAGACGAGTGTGAAGATGGATCGTCCTTTGTATATAGGCATGTCAATCTTGGACATCTCAAAAACACACATGTACGATTTTCACTACAACAAAATGGTGGCGTTCTACGGAAGAGAAAATATATCTATTACATATATGGACACTGACGCTTTCATATATCGCATAGTAACATTGGACATGTATAAAGATTTACGTACATTTATTTACAAGAACGACTTTGATTTCTCCGATTATCCAAAAGATCATCCAAACTACGACAATGACAGACACAAAAAAGTACTAGGCAAATTCAAGGATGAGGCTAATGGTGTTCTGCTTGAAGAGATTGTTGCACTGATGTCAAAACTATATTCTTTGAAACTCTATAATGAAAAAGAAGAAGAAGAAGAAAAGAAGAATAGCTATATTAAGAAAGCTAAAGGTGTAAAGAGTTTATATTTAAAGAAAAAAGTGCATTTTGAACACTACAAGCAATGCTTATTTGAGGATAACATCATTACAGCTAAATTCAACACCATCAGAAGTTTTAACCATCAGCTGTACAGCGTGACTGAAGTTAAAAAGGCGCTATCCTGTAATGACGACAAAAGACAAACACTTCCAGACAAAATCAACACATTGCCATTCGGCCACTACTCCCTCAACCCTATTGACGAGTAACCTTTTCATCGTCCTTCATCCTTTATCCTTTTCCTTTCCGTAAAAAAAGGGGAAACACAGCAATGTTAAGCTGTGTTTCCCCTTTTTTTACACAAGTTTTAAATGACCTTGAACTATATGTATATATATAAGGAGATTTATACCAAAGAATATTTAATACCATATCAGCTGCCTTCGTGAAACCATCATGTCAGACCTGAAGGAGAAGATTATTAATGAACTACACAAACCTGCAAGAATAAAGTTTCCAAGAAGAAATACTGTTATAAAAGGGATAAATGATCTATATCAAGCGGATCTAATTGAAATGCGACCGCATAGCAGAATAAACAAAGGATTTAAATATATACTCACAATTATTAATTGTTTTACAAAAGTTGCAGACGCTTTGCCTCTAAAGGACAAGACTGGTAAAAGCGTAACAGAAGCCATGGAAATAGCTATAATGAAAAAGAAGAAGAAGAAGAAAAGAAGAATAGCTATATTAAGAAAGCTAAAGGTGTAAAGAGTTTATATTTAAAGAAAAAAGTGCATTTTGAACACTACAAGCAATGCTTATTTGAGGATAACATCATTACAGCTAAATTCAACACCATCAGAAGTTTTAACCATCAGCTGTACAGCGTGACTGAAGTTAAAAAGGCGCTATCCTGTAATGACGACAAAAGACAAACACTTCCAGACAAAATCAACACATTGCCATTCGGCCACTACTCCCTCAACCCTATTGACGAGTAACCTTTTCATCGTCCTTCATCCTTTATCCTTTTCCTTTCCGTAAAAAAAGGGGAAACACAGCAATGTTAAGCTGTGTTTCCCCTTTTTTTACACAAGTTTTAAATGACCTTGAACTATATGTATATATATATATATAAGGAGATTTATACCAAAGAATATTTAATACCATATCAGCTGCCTTCGTGAAACCATCATGTCAGACCTGAAGGAGAAGATTATTAATGAACTACACAAACCTGCAAGAATAAAGTTTCCAAGAAGAAATACTGTTATAAAAGGGATAAATGATCTATATCAAGCGGATCTAATTGAAATGCGACCGCATAGCAGAATAAACAAAGGATTTAAATATATACTCACAATTATTAATTGTTTTACAAAAGTTGCAGACGCTTTGCCTCTAAAGGACAAGACTGGTAAAAGCGTAACAGAAGCCATGGAAATAGCTATAATGAAAAAGAAGAAGAAGAAGAAAAGAAGAATAGCTATATTAAGAAAGCTAAAGGTGTAAAGAGTTTATATTTAAAGAAAAAAGTGCATTTTGAACACTACAAGCAATGCTTATTTGAGGATAACATCATTACAGCTAAATTCAACACCATCAGAAGTTTTAACCATCAGCTGTACAGCGTGACTGAAGTTAAAAAGGCGCTATCCTGTAATGACGACAAAAGACAAACACTTCCAGACAAAATCAACACATTGCCATTCGGCCACTACTCCCTCAACCCTATTGACGAGTAACCTTTTCATCGTCCTTCATCCTTTATCCTTTTCCTTTCCGTAAAAAAAGGGGAAACACAGCAATGTTAAGCTGTGTTTCCCCTTTTTTTACACAAGTTTTAAATGACCTTGAACTATATGTATATATATATATATAAGGAGATTTATACCAAAGAATATTTAATACCATATCAGCTGCCTTCGTGAAACCATCATGTCAGACCTGAAGGAGAAGATTATTAATGAACTACACAAACCTGCAAGAATAAAGTTTCCAAGAAGAAATACTGTTATAAAAGGGATAAATGATCTATATCAAGCGGATCTAATTGAAATGCGACCGCATAGCAGAATAAACAAAGGATTTAAATATATACTCACAATTATTAATTGTTTTACAAAAGTTGCAGACGCTTTGCCTCTAAAGGACAAGACTGGTAAAAGCGTAACAGAAGCCATGGAAATAGCTATAAAAAGAGATAAAAACAAAATTAAACATTTACAAACTGATGATGGAACAGAATACTTTAATACAAACTTTGCACAGTTAATGAATAAATATAAAATAAATCATTATTCTACAAATTCAGAGAAAAAAGCAGCTATTGTAGAAAGATTCAATAGAACCTTGAAAGGAGCACTGTATAAACAATTTTCAAAAAGAGGTTCTTACGTATGGTATGATGTTTTACCACAATTAATAAATGATTATAACAACAGGTTTCATAGAACTATTGGTATGAAACCTAACAAAGTAAATAGAAGAAATGCAAAAGATGTATTAAAACGCATAAAGAAAAATACAAAGCCTAAAGTAGAAAAAATGCAGCCAAGAAGATTTAATGTAAGTGATAAAGTACGGATTAGTAAATATAAGGGAGTGTTTACCAAGAAATGCCTTCCCAATTGGACGAATGAAGTTTTTACAGTGTATAAAGTGCAACCGACTGTACCTGAAACGTATATTCTAAAAGATAACAAAGGAGATTTGTTGCAAGGTGCATTTTATGGACATGAAATGTTAAAGTCAACAGTAGGTGATGTATATCTTGTTGAAAAAGTGTTACAAAGAAAAAAGGACGCAGTTAAAGTACGGTGGTTAGGGTTTAACAAAACTGAGGATTCATGGATACCTATAAAGGACTTGGTTTAATGCAAGCAACTCATTTCATCGTTAACCTTTGAGCAGAATGGAGATTATTCACCATAAAGATCGATTCAATATTAATAACATAGATGATTTAACTGTGGATAACGTAAATATCAACAATGGTAAACACGGTAGTTTATTTCCAAACACTGTTCGATGTATAGTAAGTGGCCCCTCAAACTGTGGAAAGACTAATGTTGTCTTTAATTTGATCACTAATCCGCAGGGATTAAGGTTTAATAACCTATATATTTTTTCAAAGTCCCTACAACAACCAAAGTATCAATTGCTGGATAAAATCCTATCTGATGTGTCTGATGTTAATTTTTACAAATTTAACGCTAGTGATAGCATTATGCAACCAAACGAAGCGAAACCGTATTCTGTATTTATATTTGACGATGTATCTTGTGAAAATCAGGATACTATTAGAAACTACTTTGCCATGGGAAGACATAATAACATCGACAGCATATATATAGGACAAACTTATAGCAAAATCCCAAAACAACTTATCAGAGATAATGCAAATATTCTAATTGTATTCAAACAAGATGATACTAACCTAAAACATATATATAACGATCATGTGAATGCGGATATGCCATTTGAAAAGTTTAAAGAGCTTTGCGGAAAAGCATGGGCGGAAAAGTATGGATTTTTGGTTATTATGAAAGATCAAGCTATAAAAGATGGTCGTTATAGAATAGGTTTTGATAAATTCGTTTTAATACACTGATTAGCGGTATTACTGTACAAGTCGTCAAGGTGTGAAGATGGTTAACCAGGAAAAGCTATTAAAGGAAATAAAATCACTTAGTGATTCTATTAGACAAAAAAACCGAGCTTTAAAATCAGGTATAAATGAAAGAGAGCAATTTTTAGAAACAACATTCAAACCTGTTACTGAACCTTTAAAGCGATTAGCACAAAAAATGGAAAAACCTTCAATTCGCTTCGAAGGAGACAAAATGCTACCAATTTCCAAATATGAAGAAGAATTTCAGAATGATGAAAGTTCTGACCAGTTACAAACATCTGAAGAAAGCGACGAGTATGAAGAAAGCGGAGATATAGGAGATTTAAGGGAAAAGAACATTGCAGGAGATACAAGTACAGAAGATACAAGTGCGGAAGATACAAGAGCAGAAGAAGAGGATATCAACCCATCCAACTTAAGCAAATTAGGCACAGATATTATGTTTAAAGGAACACTTGGAAGAAAATATACATTAAAAATGTTACATGGCACACATGCTAATCGAAATTATCATACATATGGAGCTAGAATAGAGGATAAAGGATTAATGATTGGAGATAGAAAGTTATATATAAACGAAAATGATGATATAGTTATTGGTGATAAGAAATATAAAGGTACAACAGGTTTGTTTGAACTCATCTTTAAAAATAATCCTGGTAAATATACTAAAAAGGATTTACAATTGTTTAAAAATATACTAGAGTATACAAATGCACATAGAAAAAAATATTCCAAAGACCTACCTATTCATAGAAACAGGTCAATAAAATACACAAACATTATATCTAGTCTTTTCCCCTCGAAATCAAATAAAGCTCCAATTAAAAGAAGAGCTTTATCTTCTGCTGAATTAAATGT
The DNA here is from genome assembly GCA_963675035.1 of Allygus modestus. Lineage (NCBI taxonomy): Eukaryota > Metazoa > Arthropoda > Insecta > Hemiptera > Cicadellidae > Allygus > Allygus modestus. The sequence goes on along the minus strand of OY776114.1, from coordinate 161,636,238 downwards.
TTTGCATAAAAAAAGAAAAACAACTGATCCTACTACATCTGGAAGGGGATTATTAAAAAATTTGTATAAAACCAATATAATATATTACAACGATATAAATAAGTTAGTTGATCGAATGAGGTTATTACATGAAGCTATGGAAGCCGGGCACACTGGTTTAGAAAACGAATGGGTAGCTTTGGTTGATGAACTGCGAAAACGAGAAATAATTGTTCAGTAGACGTATATATAGTAAGAACCTAAACGATAGCGATTCAGTTACATCATGAGTGTGGACAAGTTTGGACGGTATTCCGAGTTTGGAGTAAAATCTGGATATAGTGAAAAAAGAGCTGGGTTTCCGTTAACACCTGATGGTAATTATAATTTTGAAGGAAAAATAATTCAAAATGTTGGTGATCCGCTTTTGTCTTCTGATGCGGTTACGGTACAATATATGGATAAAAGAACCCCGATTGTACACGAAGACCATTGGGGATTTTCCGGTAAAAGGTTAAGCAATATAAAACATCCCATTTATGATGGTGAAGCAGTAAATTTAGCGACTTTAAAATTGTTAACGATTTACAAAAAGAATGAAACTGATACAAGCTATGATGTAAAAAAATTAAAATTGTCAAATGTAGGTGATTGTGAGCAGGATGGAGACGCTGTAAATAAGAAAATATTTGATATAGTACACAAGAAATGGACTACAGAATATGAAAAACATATGGAAAGGTTTGGTGCAGCTTTATTTAATTATATCCATCGGGCTTCAGGAAGAGCTGTAGCTTCAGATGTTGACAGCCACAATTATTTAGACTGGAAAAAGATACACAATCCAGAAAAACCTAATCAATTAGATAAACCGTCTGAGCCTTCTAAAGTCAAGACATTAGGAAAGGGGGATAAAGTGAATGTGATTAATGAACCAACAGAAAACGATGAAGATTATATAAGAGAAAAAAGAATTTAAATACCCATGATAAGGGATAAAGCATCAGTCATATTCGAGAGATAATACAGAGAGGATGATGGAATCCAATATTACTGCGTGGAGTTTAATATCTCAAGAGCCGAGATTTCCCCAAGGAGTGCTGACAGATGGTTTTGTTCAACGGTTTGATAGATATATGGATTGGGAACAACTTTCCATACACTACCTCTTCACAATGACTATGTTAAGAATTTATTTTCACAGAGTTAACTGGATTCATATTTTACAAAGACAACAGTTTTCAGAAGAATTCCTTGTAGAGATGACATCAAATTTTAATAACTGTTGGGAAGTAATAAGTAAATATCAAAATCTCTCTGAAAATTACATTGACAATTTTAAAGATAAACTAGACTGGAATGTGTTATTTAATTACCAACGATTAAGTGGCAAGTTTCTAAGGGAACATGACAACTATTTAGATTTTATTCATTTTACCGAAAACAACGATACCATCACCAGCGGAGAAACATTTGAAACATCTTCAATTACACCTTATTTCTATTTTTACTACTTTTATTTATTATGTCTACATTTAATTAATTAATCCATTTCTATATAATAAATGGATTTTAAACAGTATATATAATACAAGAAGCCAAGACTAATATTACATTCATTGTAAAACATTTATAGAGTGCACCTACTGATTGTAAGTTTGGCTATAAATAGTCATGCCGAGGGCTAAAAGCATCAGTCATAATCGAGAGAGATTACAGAGAGGAAGGGGAATAGCATCAACAGCATTTTCTCTATTAAGTAAACCGGTTGGAGCTATAGTTAACAAGGCGATTGATTTATTACCTGTGGAATTACATTTACCTGGAGGATATCAATATTGTGGTCCTGGAACCAAATTAGAGAAACGGCTTGCTAGAGGAGATCCTGGAATAAATAAGCTTGATCAGGCCTGTAAACAGCACGATATAGCGTATTCCAAATTTGGTGATACAAAAAATAGATCAATAGCAGATAGAGCACTTTCTGAGAAAGCTTGGCAAAGAGTAAAATCTAGTGACGCGAGTATTGGTGAAAAAGCAGCGTCTTTAGCAGTAACAGCAGCAATGAAAGCAAAAACTACGTTTGGAGGAGGAAAGAGAAGAAGGCGTGGGAAAAGACCCGCTAAGAAACAAGGAGGTAATATCAGAAGAAAACGTCGATCTACTAGTGGTAAAGGTAAAAAGAAACCAACAATATGGTCAATGATAAAAAAGGGAGGAGGACTATACCTAAGACCGTATCGTGTGTATTAAATAAGAAAGAGCAATTAATAATTAAAAACAAAGAATTAACCAATGAAGAACTGATTACATATGCTTCTTGTTTGAAAATCCCATTTTTTAGAGGAGTATTTATGAAAGATGAATTACCGGTTAAAATGTGGAAAAATGAGACTGGTATAGTAAATTTGGATAATAGTGAAGGATTAGGCACTCATTGGGTGTGTTACAAGAAACTTGGTGAAACGATTTATTATTTCGACAGTTTTGGAAACCTTCCACCACCGAAAGAACTTCAACAATACTTTCGTGCGGCAGAAAATGTTTTTTACAATTATACAAGAAAACAACCTGATGATACATCCATTTGCGGTCATTTATGTTTAGACTTTTTAGCTAAAAGTGTTAGTCAACTTTAAGATGTCTTCGTATACAGTGTCATTAACCGGTAACTCATGTACTTTGCGCAGTATTCTGTTTCCAGCGCTACGTTTGCAAAAAGGAAGACTATGGGAAGCCGCATTATTGGATTTAACAACATATAACTCTATTCCAAACGTTAGTGAAGGAATTAATAACAAAATACATTATTACAAGACAAAAGATAATAAAGGAAAATATTCAGCTTTGGAAGAATTCAGTTTACCAACAGGAGCTTATGAAATTGATAATATAAATGAAGTTATACAAAAACATATGGGAAAAGAAAATATAACGATAAAAGGCAATAACAATACAATGAAAGCCGAAATTACTTCTAAGTATTATATTGATTTTGGCCAAGAACGTTCAATTGGTAGTTTATTGGGGTTTTCTAAGGAAACAAAGGTATTAGAACCTAATAAAACTCATTCTGGGAATAGAACTGTGACGATCATCAAAGTAAACAGCATAGACATTACATGTAACATTATACAAGGATCCTACAGAGATGGAGAAAATCGGCATATATTACACACATTCTACCCATCAGTCGCACTGGGTTTCAAGATAGTAGAAAAGCCTCAAAACCTTGTGTACCTACCGTTAAACACCAGTTTCATTTCAGACATCGTGCTGAACATAGTGGATCAAGACGGAAACCTTATTGACTTTCGAGGAGAAGCTATTACTGTAAGAATACATATAAAATCATCCGCTTAGATAATGGGGTTATCATTTAAAAAGAGAGAGCCAACCAGCAAAAAGGTCAGTAGCTCATCAGCTATAGAAGGATTAACAAGTGACAACATTCGTTTTCTAGAAGAAATTGGATTAAAGGTCATTAACAATGGATATACTGGATATAGCGCAGGGCCCAACATTCGACGAGACCTTATGGGAAAAGGAATATCACACGCACAACCCTTACGCTTCGTCCAAATTAAACAATAACGATGAAATTAGGATTCCTATACAACAACAAGACATTTATACTCTTCCATGCGAAAGTTATTTATATATTGAAGGAAAAGTAACAAAAGCTGACGGTACTGTTGGAACCACTGTTCCGTTCATAAATAATCCTATGGCATTTTTGTTTGACGAGATTAGATATGAAATTTCAGGAGTTACAGTCGATTCAACAAAAAAGGTTGGAATTTCCAGTACATTAAAAGGATTAGCGTCTTTAACACCAAATGAGAAGAATCTGTTAGCTGTTGCAGGATGGGTTGCACCAGACAAAAGTATAATTACTCCTGACGCTTCGGGAAACTTTGATTTTTACGTACCTTTAAGATTACTTTTAGGATTTGCTGAAGATTACAGAAGAATAATAATAAATGTAAAACAAGAACTAGTTTTATTAAGGTCATCAAACGATAATGATATTATTAAAGCATCTGCTGGAACAACTGAAGCCAATTTAGACTGGAAACTAACATTAGACAAGATTGTTTGGAGAGTACCACATGTGCGACTAAATGATGAACACAGGATTACATTATTAAGAAAGTTAAAATCAGATCGAGACATTGTAATGCCATTCAGAAGCTGGGAGTTTCATGAATACCCCGTTTTACCTTCAACACAACGGCATACATGGACTGTAAAAACTTCTACTCATTTGGAAAAAGCGAGATATGTAATCTTTGGATTACAAACAAAGAAACAAAGTATATTAACTGAAAATGCTGGTGAATTTGACCATTGTAAATTAACAAACTGTAAAGTGTTCCTGAATTCACAATTCTTTCCCTACGACAACTTTAATATCTCTTTTGATAAAAAAAGGTACAGTGTTTTATACGATATGTACGCTAGGTTCCAAAATTCATATTACGGCAAAACAAACACACCTCTACTATCTCCCGTACAGTTTGAATCGAAAGCTCCGATTGTTGTAATTGATTGCTCCAAACAAAACGAATCTGTAAAATCGTCTAGTGTTGATATAAAAATAGAAATGGAATTTCAAGAAAACGTACCTGCAAATACATCTGCGTATTGTTTAATTTTGCACGATAAAATTGTTACATACACACCGTTGACTGGTATCGTAAAGACGGTATTGTAAAACGTTGTACCACCACCGGCACCGCCACTGTCGCTAACCTATAAATAGCGGAGCAACAATGCAGGTCTTCAGTTGATCGTCTATCGTCGCATGGGCAACATCTTCTACAAAATGAGTTCTCCATCTGTTGTACAAGGTGATGCAGAGGTAGCACCGTTATTGGAACGTGATAATACTAGTGAAGAAGAAATCATCAAGGAAATAACTGCATTTTTAAAGTTTGGTAAAAGAGATAGAGAGGAGGAAAGTAATGCAGACCCATCAAAGGTAGTACCAAAGAGGAAGAAGAAAGTTGAAGAAAATATTCCTCCTCACATTTTAACTGAAGTTTTTTTGCGAATCTTTTACCCCATCTCAGCATGCATCAGTAAAAGTGTATCAGTTGGATTGATGAAGTCATTGGATTATTCCCCTACAGTAATACTACACCATGGAACAAAAAAGGTTTTATTTTCGCAAAATGCTTGGGAGTCATTTTTGAAACATGTACATTTAATAGAATGTTATTTAACTAACAGTTTGTGTGGCAGGAAAACACATATTCGACTTTTGGATTGTGACAATGAAATCGATATTGTTAAACATCGTGGACAACTACAAGTGCGAATTAGAGACTTGACTCAACATGAAAATAAGATTCTACTGTCACGTGAAGAATTCTACGTTTTAAACTACGCAACAGAACCTATTACAAGGTATATGAGACAGTTGGTATTTGCAAGCGCTATTATTAAAGAATATTTGGTCGATACTTTGGAAAAACAACCTGATAGCACCATCGTGTACGGACCTGTGGATACATCTATTTTTAATAGAATACCTCATGAAGTTTGCATGTGGAGAAAGTTAAAGGATTTTGAACCACTTGTAGAAATCGCTACAGAAGCTACAGAAGAAACAACACAGGAAGAAGAAACGGAGAAACAAGAAGAAGAAGAAAACGAAACACAAGAAGAAGAAGTTAAAAAAGACTAAAGTTTGACTTAGTAAAAAAGAACACACGTGGGGTAGGCCTATTGGGGACGGTGCCCACGTTAAATATACACCAACGCGCCTGCAACTGTACGGCCTGGTATTTAACCTACCGTGGTGTGGAAAACAGTTTAGTTGATCGCTAGGTGCCATGATGAGCGGAGGGGATGAAGAAATGAGTGTAAAGCCTTGTGTAATAGAATTTCAAGCATTTCGAAATAATGATGATAGGTTTATTATCAAGGAATTAGTAATTTTAGACTTGCTTACATTTGTAGCCTACCCATTCACGTTTGATGCTCCTTTTTCTTTTAACAAACTTAACACCAAAGCAAAAAGTACAAACAAATGGATAACAAACTACTTTCATCACATACATTGGTATGAAGGATTTATAAGCTACAGTAATCTGAACAGTATTATGTTTAACTTTTGCAAACAATATTCACATATATACACAAGAGGATTAGAAAAAAAGAACTGGATACAAAAGTACACGCACGGTGATGTTTTCGATATAACTATCAGTAAGGACTTTAACATTAATCTCGGTAATATTTGTGTCGCTGCAAAAGATCTTAAACACGGCCAAACAAACTGTGCATTGTACAACGCGTATCGTTTGGCTGCTTACTTGAAACAAACGCAGGAATGTGGTGGGGGTAGCGGGGCCTATAAATACGAGGAGACAGCACCGCTCCAGCACGAGTATTATTCGAGACTCCGAAGAGGCAACATCACAGAAGACACCACAACCACCACTGACGAAGATGGCATCACAACAGTTTCTACAAACACTGGTTGATCAATTCAACACTCATTCAAAATCCGACCTTCTGCTAACTAAAAAGTGTTCAGAATTAAAAGAACAAAAACACTACATTATTCATAACATCAAGAAAGTGGAAACCACACATGGAGAAGCAATTCTAGTTTCATTGAGCGAAGGACCTTTCACTCCAGGAGATGAGCCGAAGTTTCAAGTATTTCTTCCAAAACGATTTGTTCAACTGCTACAAAATGAAGATTTGCGAGATATTCAACCGGGGACGTTGTATTTGGTATCACACGGTGTAAGCGGCAACAACTCGACGGAACTCACTCTGCACATCACGCATCCTTGTACATAATGTCTTTGTTTGTATTTTTCTGTTTGTATTTCTAGTCATCAATGTTAGACTTAAGCTTATTGTATTGTAAGATGTTTGTTTAATAAAGAAAATATAAAAAAAAAAAAAAAAAAAAAAAAAGAAATAAAACAGCAACACAGCAGTATATTATTTTATATACTGCTGTGTTGCTTTTTTTAAATTTCAAATGGATGACCTTGAACTTTCATTCAGGGTTAACTTATGAAGAGGTATAAAAGAGAGGGAGCAGTGAAGTTAGTCTCAGTTTTGTCTAACACACGCTGCAGCTAACATGTCGGTGCCACCTATGAACAATTTATTTTTCGATAACAATTTGAAGACATATTGTTGCGAGTTACAATGTTTTAAAATACCAGGCGATCAAGTTGACGGGAAAGCTTGTCGTAAGTGCAAGTGTTTCAGCTATTGCATATGTAGATGTAAAACGTATCAAATGAACCGACAAGATAAAATACAAGAATTACGCCGAAGGATTGCATTACTGTGGCGGCGAATGTAGTAGCAACCATCTGCCTCGCACCACCTGCCGCCTGCCATCTGCTGTCCGCCATCTTCTCCGCCCCACCACACTTTTACCCCCACCATTTCGTTTCATACCAGAACGCTAGCTAGCGAATAGTCAGTACACCTCCGGCTCTCGACTGGTGAACATCGAGTGCTCTTCACAAACGTAAAACATTATATTAAAATGTCCATTAAAATTAGGTGTATTCATTATGACTCTATTCATCTTGCGACTTACCAAGACCTCGAGGTGTTTAGTGAAGAGTTAAGACTTCTTATTGCGTCCGGTTACGATTTATCTTTGGAACTTTACGCATCAAAAAACAACATGGACTCTGCGCAGGGAACGAAGTATCTACCGTCTTTCTTCAGAAAGCAAAGTGATGGCCGCAACTCGTCCGGATCAACAACATCGATGACAACCAACAACGGGGAACTATTGTAAACATGAATTATTGTAAATAAAGTAATATTTGTAATAGTACTACCTCGCACTCGTATCATTCGATTGTTTCATTCGATAATTTTCATTCGATATTTATTATCGATTAACTATCGAATCACAATCGTTTTACGAGTGCGAGGTAGATTTTTTTAAAAAAACTTCACCGTGACCTTGAACTTTGAACTTTTACTCATTTCGTCACAAAACCGCCTACGTCACTGGCTCAGCCTCAGATGACGTCTTTCATGACTCAGCGCATCCGGTCACTCACCGGATGTGACGTCACTTCCGGCGCAAAACCTACAAACCCACACTACTCACAGCGCAGAAGCAAGACCAACTGTGGCTGGATGTTAGCTGGGTAAACTGGAAAGAAAATATATTTGATCGAATTAGAGCAACTGGATCTGATCGTAGTAACACACGTATACGAATTTGGAGTTGAGTTTGGTATAATGTAATTAATATTTACATTTCCCCCAAAACAAAATCTGATGTTAAGGAAAATCAGTGATTGATTTAAAAATAGATCAATCAAATAGTTTAGTCTGAATAAACGCTTTTCGTCACAGTTATTTAATTTTCTTGAGTCAGTCACCTTTTTAGTTGTTATCTCTCAAGGCATTGTGCTATAAATTAAAATCAAATTTCATTGTGAATGCTAACCATAGATAAACAACTGAGTGCACCTACAGATAATATTCATTTGTGATTGTAATTAAATGTAACTATAAACAGAGAAAAGTTTACCGTTTTGAAATGTTAACAGTTTATTATACACAGTCAATGTCTGCACATGTTTACCTAACATATGGTGCTATTAATATGTTCAGAAACTCCCGATTTTATATGGTCTTTCTTCCTACAGTGTTGCACACGGTCTGATTCCCACTAAGAGAAGTTTATTCATTTTACCACACAGTAAAGCTTCATTGTGTCGTCGAGGGGGCAAAACAATATCCGATTCAAGAACCACCCAGCGAAGCCAACATCATCTCCTCCACTCTCGCATGCAGGCTGACTGAAGTGTGGCCTCTTGTAGTGTTGTGGTTTAGCGGAAACTTGAATAATCAATCTCGTTGGGAACGGTGCAATTTTGGAGTTATTCCTTACATTTAATAAGCTATAGTGGTTTTAATTAATAGAACTCATATATTTCCAAACCAATTTCAACGATTAAGGTTATTAGCGCGCAACTTTAAGTTTTCATGTTTGAAGTGGGTTTTGGGGTTCAACCACCCTCATTAGCAGTGCATAAAGGTGCTGTCGTATTTATATTTTCAAGGAGACGGACCTTTCCCAAAGTTAGTGTTTCCGTGAGATAAACATAGGAATTACTTTATTAAAATTGCATAACCAAAAAAACTTTACAAATTCAATTCAGTTTAGTATCAACAATGTTAATGTTACATGCAGAACATAAATATAAGCTGCTGGAATGATAACTCAACCTTTACGATTTTGTGGTCGTGGGCCGAGATACCGAGGGTCCAGAGGGTAAACAAGGGAAGCTTCATTACTAAAGAATGTAGAAGCAATATCGAGATCGATGGGCTAGGAAAGTAACGGTGAGTATGACCATTAACATATGTTAAGAACACGTTGGGAGTTACTACGCATTTTGTTCAACATTAGTTTTTATGGACTATAAATACAAGATGGCTGCCGTATACAACGTCCTCTTAAGGCCGCTTTCCCTATATCGGGTTTAAACTAAACTTGGGATTATTTTAAACTTGAGATTAAGGTAAAATTATTTTTCCTAAAACTTTATCTAGCCAGTTTAGTTTAATCCTCACAATGTATCAAGCTGGCAACATTTTTCACACATTCCCCTTTGTTTGTTTACTCTCTAGTTAAACTTAAAACTGTAAGGCTATGATAGCATAGAATAAAATCATCAAACACTGTTCTCTCTATAGGTTTAACATAAACCGGGTTTAAACTACCCATAAAACATTGGGAAAGTGTAATTTCTAATAACTTTAGTTTAAACCAAGGATTAAGTTAATCTTTACTTGGGGAAAGCGGTCCTTAGTCTACATTTCTCGGTTTCAAACAACAGGCTCCTTCGTTTAACTGTATCTATTTAATTTAGTCGTTTGTATTTTGTTTTCCTAAACGTATCTAGAAACATGTTTACAATATACGGTTTAAACTAGTTTCACGCTCTAAACCACTCAAAACTAACGTATGAATACATTTATACTTCCTTAAAATAATACGTACTCACATTTAAACAGAAATAATAAAATACATTATCAAAAACCGACACATCCCAGAACATTTCACAGACTAGTGGTCACCAGTAATGTCTGGATATATCTACATACCAAACATAAGTTTGCAACAATAACACAAGAGTCGAAGGACGGCAGGAAACACAAATGATCCAAGTTGTAATTGAGTTTCGGTCAACTTTTAAGGGCGAAATACAAAGTTTTACTAACATTGTATTGCTTGGTGTAATTTAAAGTTTGGCAATATTTTGTTTTACGATAAAATTAAGTTATACCGTAAACCTCGTTTCGTTTATATTTTTCATAGATATCTCGAGTTAGTTAGAGTTACTGAGTGGGTGGAGATTGTGGAATATCTACTCTTTTTTATTCTAGAAATTTATTCACTTCATGTGGTTGTTAGCTTATTGAAGGATAAATTCATATTGTACAGTACATAGGTGTGACATGATTTTAATGTGATTTATTTTTACTTGTATGTGAAATTTCTCACTAGGCAATGTTGATTATTTATAACCTTAGCTTGGAATAGTGTTCATGTATCCCACAAGGAAACTTATTGCATTTTATATGAGTTGTAATAAAAGATATATTTCATTATAAAACTGACAGATTATGTATAATATTATAATGATACTTCAAGTAATTTAGATTTACAACTAGAAATGCTAGTAGCTATTAAACACTATATTAATTTTTCAAAAAACCTTTAGTTAAGGCGGATTTAAGTATAATATATTTGGTTGAATACAGGTAGTCGATATCCGATAAGTAGTTATTTGAACGCTAAAAAGTAAATCGGCTTAGATAGTTTCAATGAAGTAGAATAACATATTATGGTCAATTTTATTTACTGGAGGAACCACAAAACTGAATATATTTATTCAGTAGTTAGGTAAACCGTGTTTGGGTTTAATAGTGTGTTTAATAGATCATACATATAATTCATTTATATCAATAGTTCATGTTTACGTAAGTAAATCGAATTACTTTAATTCTGTTTATTTCTAGGACACGGTTACAATTTAGTCGAGAAATAAATATAGATGAAAAACTCCCTATTCAGTATTAAAAAGTAAACGAAAACTGTTATCAAATACAGGTAACGTAAGTCCTCTACAGAAGCCAGAATACCTCAACATTTTTGATATTATCAAGTAATCCTAGGGCTAAGAAGACTTTTAATGAAAAATGCTCCTGTTAAACCCTGATAGAACGCTAGGCTTGCATATACAGCCGCTATAGTAGTCTGTGTTCGTTTCAGTCCCTGTGCTGCTTTGGTCAATAACATAATTATGCTCCTGGGGTCTTAACCGAGCTTATGTTACGACACATAGCGTGTCTAGACGATTGAGTTCAACATACTAACTTGCTACCTCCTGTCTCCAGCATTCTGCCTGGTTCTTTAGTCAAATATTTAAAAATAATAATGCAATAGATTTTATTGTTCATGACAAAAAGCACAAATAATCTACTTCGCTTTCTATAAAAATGATTCTAAGTTAAGACACAGAAGGATTTGACTCCTACACTCGTATGTTTTACCAGTTTAATCTAAAAAGGCTTGAGTTAACTTAATCTACATCCCTTTTATAAATTTGGATTAATCTAGAGATCATATACGTCATGAAGGAGTACTTATATTTAATACAAATTTGTAGACTGGTTTTGAAATGTCTTGTCATAACTACGTGTGACTAGCTGACTTACTTATCCTAACTTTTCTTATTTATCCTCTATACTAAAAGAGACCGGTTATTTTAATCCCGAGATTTGAGTCAACCAAGTGACAAATATACGTGAATGAATATAGTATTCTTGAAGGAAAAGTTATTTTGAGTATAAGGGAATGACGAAACTTGAATTTTAATTTATAGTTTTAAATATTATCGATGTTGAAATTTTATGTTTGGTTTTAGTGGCATGTTTAAGTCCCACAGTATTTAAACAAACAGTGGTGAATAATTTTACCCATGAAACATTTCGAGGGTCATATATTTTATGTAGTTGAGTGAAGATGGTTAACAAACATAGATGGTTTAGTAAACATCCTCGTTATACCTTATTATTCTTGTAAACGCGGGTGAGGCCGTGACAAACTGCTAATTATTAATAATAACTTACCACAAAACGTAGGGTTAATAGGATTTAAGTCCCTGTTTAAAGTAAAACTTCCCTATATATCACTTCAACAGCCTAGAAACATATTAAAGAATAAATAGGAACAGAAAGCTAAACAAAACAGTAACCATTCAAATTTTTAACGTGTTAATACATTTTGGGGCTAGGCATTAATTAATTTTACGAGTATTGATATAATTTATGTTTTCATTTTGTAGCACATAAAATACAACATTATTTGTTTGATGATAAGCATTTACCATCAAATAAGCAGTTATATGTTAAATGTAAGATGTTGAGATAAGCATTATAGCTAACGTTATGATAGAATACCTAACTCAGGGTTTATATACCATGACCCCACCAGCGCAACACTCAGTGAATCAATAACCCACCTGTTGTACTCGATCTCAGATGCATTCTCTAAACATCGTCAACAATAACAGGCTGTAAGCTTAGTAAGCGCATTTAAATTGTCCTAATAACGGGTAAATCCTCCATTTAAATGCACTGAATAGGAGAAATTCCGACGGCAAAAGATGTCTTTAAACATCATTTAATGTCTTGCATGTTGCCTTGGCGTGACCACCGTTGGGACACGAATTATTCAGCTTTGTCCACGATAATTTCTTTGAATAGGAACTGTACATTACGTAGAACTAGTTTACTACTTTTCAAGAAGTACACTTACTACTTTTTCTTTTACAAATACAACGATGAAAAAGTATGGTATTTGAATTAAAATTTAAAAAAAATAATTAGTTGCATATCTTTAAAACTTTACGTTGAAGGGTCAAAGTGCAGTCCTAAATAATAATTTTGCAGTTTTGTATTCCATTAATCTCTAAGGTAAAACAATTCTTGTGAGATGAAATTGGATTAGAGGATTAGAGTAAGAAATACGTGATATAAATTATTTATTAGTGAATTTCCTTTGGAAAGTGAACTATTAGCATGACCCGCACGGAGAAACTTAAGCCCGGGACCACCATAGAAGTTCCTAACGTGACCCCTGAACACGTTTTGGGGGGTCGTTTAAAATTTTACATATATATATATATATATATATATATATATATATATATATATATATATATATATATGTGTGTGTGTGTATGCACTCTAGCGGTCGCATTTTTTGTCCGATTTACTTCAAATTTGGTAGGGACGTTCCTTTCTACAATCTGTTGGACAAGTTCATTGGGCAAAACAATCGGAAAACTCTAAACCCATTTTTTGGGGATTAATCTTTCAAATTTCGAGTTTTTGGGCCCAAAAAGGGTCAGAAAAGCCCCAGATGTAAAATTAATGCATGTAAAAAGATGGCAATTAGAGAGGCGAAAATTTTAAGTCCTCTCTCGTCATTTTAGAATAAATATTTACCGAGTTATTAAAGAAAATGTGTTTTGACTAAACACAGTACATTGTCTTATGGGGGTTTTACACCAGAAAAGCCTGTTATTCCTTTGTTAGAGTACTTTTATCATCCCCAGCAACCTCACACCTACTTTCAAGCCTGTCTGGGCCTTCTCCTAACATTATAATGCGCACAATTTTATTCCCAGCATACAGGTAAATAAAACCAGGAGCATCAGAACAGCCAAAAAATCACTGTTTTCAGATTTCAATAAAAATTAGAATAAATGTATGTTTTTACACTGATTTGAGTTTTAAAAGTTTGTATGCGGAAATTCACTTCCCTCACGTCAGCGTCCTGCGTGCGATCTCGTTTAGTTATTCAACGGTAATAATCAATTATTTTAACTAGTAATCTTACGTGAGTATTGCTGTAAAATGAAGTAATATGTTGCAAACTGAAAGGTTAAAGTAAACAATACAGGTAACCTATGACAAATTTAATCTAATAGAATATTAATTAAATATAATAAATGGGACAGAACTATTCAAAAATAAATTAAATTAAACATAGGATAACCCAGGGCCTAATGAAATATAATACTTCCCTAGGATAGGCAGCAAGTAAACAGAGACCAGGGGCTACAGGCGAAACCCCACTTGTATCAAGTTACGATTTGTTAATTAAACATAGGATAACCCAGGGCCTAATGAAATATAATACTTCCCTAGGATAGGCAGCAAGTAAACAGAGACTAGGGGCTACAGGCGAAACCCCACTTGTATCAAGTTACGATTTGTTCACACAGAAAACCTCTAATACACCAATAACAAGTTCGATGTCAAAACCCCAGTAAAACTTTATCAATACGAAATTTTTTTGATGTTTGCATGTATAATTGGACATATTTACATTCAACGCCTTGTTTGTGTTTGTTAGTAGACATCGATGATTTTTAAATCCTTTACAACATTATACTCTTTTTAAATTTTGTCTTAATAAATGTGAGTTGAATTCTACAGTTTAAAATAAATATAAATCATGTAGTGTTACATTACATTCCATTCATCAATAATAATTTCCTATAATTTTGTATATTTCTCCCCATTTAAATATCATCATATCCTAGTCATGGTGAATAACTCATCTTTTATCTATTTATCATCATAATGTTTGTCCTTGTACCATAATAATGTATGTCACTGTTATTTAATATGTTCCCTTTATTATGTGTTAATCAACTTGTTATTTTATGTTATTTCATTTAAAGTGCTAAATATAAAACAACTGTTCCCCTCACCCCTCCCCTTGTTTCACAATAGAATATATAGTTAATTATGCCCATGTTCACTTTATTTACCTGATAGTAATTGATAATCAACCATCCTTTACAGTATATTAACAATTTTAATACATTAATTGACCCTAAAACAATTTCAATATAGCCTACTTTAGATATAAGATATTTGTAAGAAAATTGCAATATAGTAATATTTTACATAGTACTACTTTTCAAAATTGGTCCTTAGAAAACCAAATTTAGTGTCAAGTGTTATAACATGTGATTTCATCCATCTGTACAACCCAACAATGGAACAATGAACTTCAAGACCTCAAACCCTGTCCTCTTCCTTGTTTCTGCCTTCCCTCCAGGGTGATAACTTAAATTTTGCATGGGACACGTTCCTAATTAATAAATTCTCCCAGTATGGCCTAAGGTTTGCCTACTTAGAGCCTATCAGTAGGGATTTCTCCTGCCCAACAGAGTAAAACTTAAATTCAAACCCTTTTATTTATTTCCCCATTTAAAATACTCAGGGTGAAGAATTGTTGCAAGTTGTGTGGTAACTATCTCCATCTTGATACTCTTACTAGGGAATTTGTAAGAAGAGATATCATAAACATTTGTGAACAAGCCTAATGTTAAAAAAGTATTAATTGCAAGTAATCAAGAATTAATCCATCTAAATTTAACTAGTATTCCAAATTTAATTTCAAATATCTTTTTAACAAATTCTTAAATTTAGTGAACCCTTTTGGCAAATTTTCTTTGGACTTTTATATTGCATTGTTGCACTTAGTAAACAAACCTATTCCAGTAAATTAATTTATCTCTATAATAATAAATCATTCGAGCCGACACGACACCCCTCCCTGAGAAAAGAGAATTTATATTGTAATAACCCATTAGTAGTCACAAACTGTTAGAAACATTTATTGAAAAAGCTCAGGCCTAGCTGACGTAATTAATTTTGAGATCCCCATATTGTAACATTATCACTGTTCGGCCCCATTAGACTCATTTATTATCCTTCCCTGTTGTAATTTTAATTAATAAATATCGTACTGTATTGTGAACCCATAAATCATTTGTTGTTATTTAGGCCTATGTATCAAAGGCAAAAGGTATTTTATTACAGCTAAGACTTACCTTGAGTGTGGTAAACCCAATAACAGACATTTGGTTAAGATAACCAGAACTACCATTAAAGAATACAAAGGTAAAAGTGTATTTATTAGTTAAGATTCATCAAGTTTGGGCTAACAATAATAGCCAAAAGAATTTTGTACTTTATGTTCACCATCAGGTCCATCGATGTTGATGGAAGCCATGTTGCTTATTGCCTAAAGATGGCGTCACCCGAGATCACATTTTACCCTTAATTAAAAGTATTCATAAAGACTCTAGAACCACTAAATAGGTATTTTCCGCACCATAGATAATTAGGTTAGAAATAAGTAAGTTCAAAAAGAAAGAGAGAGTGATAACCAGACACAAATTTAAAAGTTCTAAATTTGTTACATAATAATCTGTATATATCTTACATATTACAGATAGTTTAACTAAAACTATCTATCACATTAAATAGGACCAAAGTTTGTTTTTACTTTAGCTATTAATGCTTCAAAAAATGGTAGCAAAAAGTGAAATATGAAAGATGAATTTGAATTACAGCACAACAAGTTCGTGACAACAAAACATAACCCAACCTTGTAATAGAGCAGAATAACAAACATTCAGAAGAACATGCTGACCTTTTAATAATGAAACGTTTATCCGGAAATACACGGAAAGGCCTTTGAGCGTGGTTTTATCGGTAGATTTAACTTAGATATGCAGACTCAAGAACAACAAGAAATGATTTGTTAAATATAACTTTTAAAAACGTTAAAACCAGAAGTAACATATAAAATTACAAAATTATTGAGAAGCCAAAATGTCAATTAAGTAGTAACATTTATCTAACGTTTAACGTGAAATTATGATAAAACCCTTTTTTTGTGAAGCTACGGACAAAATATAATAAATTAAATTCTTCTGGTTATGTTGAATGCACCTGACTTTTAAAGCGGAAAAAGCTCGTAGATTTTGGTCACCACTAGCCACAAAAATCTGGAACTTAGCGCTCTTGGAAAAATTCAATACTGATGATCTCTATATCTTAGTTTATAACAGTGTTCTTTATTTAGGACTTAATTTAGACAGAGTCATTATTATTTTACGCATACTGACGTGGGTACAACATATGATTTGACCTTGTATTCGCCGCAGTGGCGGGCCAATGGGCTGGGGGGGGGGTTGTTGGTCAGGGCTAATTGATTTCACAGGTCATAAATTTAATGTGAGCTCACGTCACACCCATTACGTCACGTTGGTGTGATCAAGTGATCAATTGTTATTATTATCCCTCGTACTTTCTAGCGGATTTCCCGCCTCATGATTTATAATCATTCTGGACTATTTATGGAAGATTATTGTAGATTTTAAAAATGTTGTGGTCACTAAGGCAAAGTTATGATTTTCTTAGAGGTAAAAACAATGATATTACCTCAAAACAGCTAATTTTGTTCTTCTATTCTTTGTGGAAATATTGCGTAGTTTGTAGGAAAACTTTAAAGAGAAATATTAAGAGAACTTTAAGTAATGATTTATAATCATTCTGGACTTTTTATGGAAGATTATTGTAGATTTTAAAAATTTTGTGGTCACTAAGGCAAAGTTATGATTTTCTTAGAGGTAAAAAAAATGATATTACCTCAAAATAGCTAATTTTGTTCTTCTATTCTTTGTGGAAATATTGCGTAGTTTGTAGGAAAACTTGAAAGAGAAATATTAAGAGAACTTTAAGTAATGATTTATAATCATTCTGGACTATTTATGGAAGATTATTGTAGATTTTAAAAATTTTGTGGTCACTAAGGCAAAGTTATGATTTTCTTAGAGGTAAAAACAATGATATTACCTCAAAACAGCTAATTTTGTTCTTCTATTCTTTGTGGAAATATTGCGTAGTTTGTAGGAAAACGTGAATGAGAAATATTAAGAGAACTTTAAGTAATGATTTATAATCATTCTGGACTATTTATGGAAGATTATTGTAGATTTTAAAAATGTTGTGGTCACTAAGGCAAAGTTATGATTTTCTTAGAGGTAAAAGCAATGATATTATCTCAAAACAGCTAATTTTGTTCTTCTATTCTTTGTGGAAATATTGCGTAGTTTGTAGGAAAACTTGAAAGAGAAATATTAAGAGAACTTGAAGTAATACAGATTTAAGAAGAGGCGGTTAAACGACATATTAGAAGGAAATCAATTCTTTGAAGACACTAATTCCACCAACTCTTAGATAGAACAAACGAGACCTCTTTATACCACCGTGTTTATCCCACTGAGTTCCTGATCTCAGCAAAGTTCATTGTTTATTTTAAAGGTAACACAAAACGAAGGGTCACATTACAATACAATTAAAAGACTAACCACTCGATATATTCCTTCTATTAACTGTACTTCGGATAAAAAAGATCAGCAAAGGGAAAATAAAAAATACTTGCTTCTTAAAAAAACAATAATTTGAAAACATTCTACATAACGATTTTAAAAGTAATTAAAATATAATTTGTAATCACAAATTTAGTTTTACTTTACCACAATTTGTACATACGAGTATTTAATATCCAATGATGGCATTTTACATTATTAATATAAGTGAAAACGGTGACCTATTAGTCATGGGACAGCACGGTGTGGCATGGGTGGGGTAGTAGCGTGTAGCGTGTCGTGTCGCCAGGATGGGGGTGACCTGTTAGTCATGGGACAGCACGGTGTGGCATGGGCGGGTTTGTAGCGTGTAGCGTGTTGTGTCGCCAAGGTGAGGTTGACATGTTAGTCATGGACAGCACGGTGTGGTATGGGTGGCGTGGTAGCGTGTAGCGTGTCATGTCGCCAGGGTGGGGGTGACCTGTTAGTTATAGGACAGTACGGTGTGGCATGGGCGGGTTGTAGCGTGTAGCTTGTCGTATCGCCAAGGTGAGGGTGATGTGTTAGTCATGGGACAGCACGGTGTGGTATGGGTGGCATGGTAGCGTGTAGCGTGTTGTGTCGCCAATGTGAGGGTGACATGTTAGTCATGGGACAGCACGGTGTGGCATGGGCGGGTTGGTAGCGTGTAGCTTGTCGTGTCGCCAAGGTGAGGGTGACTTGTTAGTCCTAGGACAGCACGGTGTGGCATGGGTGGCGTGGTAGCGTGTAGCGTGTTGTGTCGCCAAGGTGAGGGTGACATGTTAGTCATGGGACAGCACGGTGTGGTATGGGTGGGGTGGTAGCGTGTAGCGTGTCGTGTCGCCAAGGTGAGAGTGACCTGTTAGTCATGGGACAGCACGGTGTGGCATGGGTGGCGTGGTAGCATGTAGCGTGTTATGTCGCCAAGGTGAGGGTGACATGTAAGTCATGGGACAGCACGGTGTGGTATGGGTGGCGTGGTAGCGTGTAGCGTGTTTTGTCACCAAGGTGAGGGTGACATGTTAGTCATAAGACAGCACGGTGTGGTATGGGCGGGTTGGTAGCGTGTAGCGTGTTGTGTCGCCAAAGTGAGGGTGACATGTTAGTCATGGGACAGCACGTTGTGGTATGGGTGGGGTGGTAGCGTGAAGCTTGTCGTGTCGCCAAGGTGAGGGTAACCTGTTAGTCATGGGACAGCACGGTGTGGCATGGGCGAGTTGGTAGCGTGTAACGTGTTGTGTCGCCAAGGTGAGGGTGACATGTTAGTCATGGGACAGCACGGTGTGGTATTGGTGGCGTGGTAGCGTGTAGCATTTTGTGTCGCAGGGGTGAGGGTGACATGTTAGTCATGGGACAGCACAGTGTGGCATAGGGGGGTTGGTAGCGTGTAGCGTGTTGTGTCGCCAAGGTGAGGGTGACAAGTTAGTCATGGGACAGCACGGTGTGGTATGGGTGGCGTGGCAGCGTGTAGCGTGTTGTGTCGCCAAGGTGAGGGTGAAATGTTAGTCATGGGACAGCAAGGTGTGGTATGGGTAGCGTGGTAGCGTGTAGCGTGTTGTGTCGCCAAGGTGAGGGTGACATGTTAGTCATGGGACAGCACGGTGTGGCATATGCGGGTTGGTAGCGTTTAGCGTGTTGTGTCACCAAGGTGAGGGTGACAAGTTAGTCATGGGACAGCACGGTGTGGTATGGGTGGCGTGGTAGCGTGTAGCGTGTTGTGACGCCAAGGTGAGGGTGACATGTTAGTCATGGGACAGCACGGTGTGGTATGGGTAGCGTGGTAGCGTGTAGCGAGTTGTGTCGCCAAGTTGAGGGTTACAAGTTAGTCATGGGACAGCACGGTGTGGTATGGGTGGCGTGGTAGCGTGTAGCGTGTTGTGTCGTAAAGGTGAGGGTGACATGTTAGTCATGGGACAGCACGGTGTCGGATGGGGGGGTGGTAGCGTGTAGCGTGTTCTGTTTCCAAGGTGAGGTGACATGTTAGTCATTTGACAGCACGGTGTGGCATGTGCGGGTTGGTAGCGTGTAGCGTGTTATGTTGCCAAGGTAAGGGTGAGATGTTAGTCAAGGGACAGCGCGGTGTGTCATGGGTGGCGTGGTAGCGTGTAGCATGTCGTGTCGCCAAGGTGAGGTAGACCTGTTAGTCATGGGACAGCCCGGTGTGTCATAGGGGGGTTGGTAGCATGTATCGTGTTGTGTCGCCAAGGTGAGGGTGACATGTTAGTCATGGGACAGCACGGTCTTGTATGGGTGGCGTGGTAGCATGTAGCGTGTTGTGTCGCCTAGGTGAGGGTGACATGTTAGTCATGGGACAGCACGGTGTAGTATGGGTGGCGCGGTAGCGTGTAGCGTGTTGTGCCTTCAATGTGAGGGTGACATGTTAGTCATGGGACAGCACGGTGTGGCATGGGTGGCGTGGTAGCGTGTAGCTTGTCGTGTCGCCAAGGTGAGAGTGACCTGTTAGTCATGGGACAGCACGGTGTGGCATGGGTGGCGTGGTAGCATGTAGCGTGTTATGTCGCCAAGGTGAGGGTGACATGTAAGTCATGGGACAGCACGGTGTGGTATGGGTGGCGTGGTAGCGTGTAGCGTGTTTTGTCACCAAGGTGAGGGTGACATGTTAGTCATAAGACAGCACGGTGTGGTATGGGCGGGTTGGTAGCGTGTAGCGTGTTGTGTCGCCAAAGTGAGGGTGACATGTTAGTCATGGGACAGCACGTTGTGGTATGGGTGGGGTGGTAGCGTGAAGCTTGTCGTGTCGCCAAGGTGAGGGTGACTTGTTAGTCCTAGGACAGCACGGTGTGGCATGGGTGGCGTGGTAGCGTGTAGCGTGTTGTGTCGCCAAGGTGAGGGTGACATGTTAGTCATGGGACAGCACGGTGTGGTATGGGTGGGGTGGTAGCGTGTAGCGTGTCGTGTCGCCAAGGTGAGAGTGACCTGTTAGTCATGGGACAGCACGGTGTGGCATGGGTGGCGTGGTAGCATGTAGCGTGTTATGTCGCCAAGGTGAGGGTGACATGTAAGTCATGGGACAGCACGGTGTGGTATGGGTGGCGTGGTAGCGTGTAGCGTGTTTTGTCACCAAGGTGAGGGTGACATGTTAGTCATAAGACAGCACGGTGTGGTATGGGCGGGTTGGTAGCGTGTAGCGTGTTGTGTCGCCAAAGTGAGGGTGACATGTTAGTCATGGGACAGCACGTTGTGGTATGGGTGGGGTGGTAGCGTGAAGCTTGTCGTGTCGCCAAGGTGAGGGTAACCTGTTAGTCATGGGACAGCACGGTGTGGCATGGGCGAGTTGGTAGCGTGTAACGTGTTGTGTCGCCAAGGTGAGGGTGACATGTTAGTCATGGGACAGCACGGTGTGGTATTGGTGGCGTGGTAGCGTGTAGCATTTTGTGTCGCAGGGGTGAGGGTGACATGTTAGTCATGGGACAGCACAGTGTGGCATAGGGGGGTTGGTAGCGTGTAGCGTGTTGTGTCGCCAAGGTGAGGGTGACAAGTTAGTCATGGGACAGCACGGTGTGGTATGGGTGGCGTGGCAGCGTGTAGCGTGTTGTGTCGCCAAGGTGAGGGTGAAATGTTAGTCATGGGACAGCAAGGTGTGGTATGGGTAGCGTGGTAGCGTGTAGCGTGTTGTGTCGCCAAGGTGAGGGTGACATGTTAGTCATGGGACAGCACGGTGTGGCATATGCGGGTTGGTAGCGTTTAGCGTGTTGTGTCACCAAGGTGAGGGTGACAAGTTAGTCATGGGACAGCACGGTGTGGTATGGGTGGCGTGGTAGCGTGTAGCGTGTTGTGACGCCAAGGTGAGGGTGACATGTTAGTCATGGGACAGCACGGTGTGGTATGGGTAGCGTGGTAGCGTGTAGCGAGTTGTGTCGCCAAGTTGAGGGTTACAAGTTAGTCATGGGACAGCACGGTGTGGTATGGGTGGCGTGGTAGCGTGTAGCGTGTTGTGTCGTAAAGGTGAGGGTGACATGTTAGTCATGGGACAGCACGGTGTCGGATGGGGGGGTGGTAGCGTGTAGCGTGTTCTGTTTCCAAGGTGAGGTGACATGTTAGTCATTTGACAGCACGGTGTGGCATGTGCGGGTTGGTAGCGTGTAGCGTGTTATGTTGCCAAGGTAAGGGTGAGATGTTAGTCAAGGGACAGCGCGGTGTGTCATGGGTGGCGTGGTAGCGTGTAGCATGTCGTGTCGCCAAGGTGAGGTAGACCTGTTAGTCATGGGACAGCCCGGTGTGTCATAGGGGGGTTGGTAGCATGTATCGTGTTGTGTCGCCAAGGTGAGGGTGACATGTTAGTCATGGGACAGCACGGTCTTGTATGGGTGGCGTGGTAGCATGTAGCGTGTTGTGTCGCCTAGGTGAGGGTGACATGTTAGTCATGGGACAGCACGGAGTAGTATGGGTGGCGCGGTAGCGTGTAGCGTGTTGTGCCTTCAATGTGAGGGTGACATGTTAGTCATGGGACAGCACGGTGTGGCATGGGTGGCGTGGTAGCGTGTAGCTTGTCGTGTCGCCAAGGGGAGGTAGACCTGTTAGTCATGGGACAGCCCGGTGTGTCATAGGGGGGTTGGTAGCATGTATCGTGTTGTGTCGCCAAGGTGAGGATGACATGTTAGTCATGGGACAGCACGGTCTTGTATGGGTGGCGTGGTAGCGTGTAGCGTGTTGTGTCGCCTAGGTGAGGGTGACATGTTAGTCATGGGACAGCACGGTGTAGTATGGGTGGCGTGGTAGCGTGTAGCGTGTTGTGCCGCTAAGGTGAGGGTGACATGTTAGTCATGGGACAGCACGGTGTGGCATATGCGGGTTGGTAGCGTTTAGCGTGTTGTGTCACCAAGGTGAGGGTGATAAGTTAGTCATGGGACAGCTCGGTGTGGTATGGGTGGCGTGGTAGCGTGTAGCGTGTTGTGACGCCAAGGTGAGGGTGACATGTTAGTCATGGGACAGCACGGTGTGGTATGGGTAGCGTGGTAGCGTGTAGCGAGTTGTGTCGCCAAGGTGAGGGTTACAAGTTAGTCATGGGACAGCACGGTGTGGTATGGGTGGCGTGGTAGCGTGTAGCGTGTTGTGTCGCAAAGGTGAGGGTGACATAATAGTCATGGGACAGCACGGTGTCGGATGGGGCGGTGGTAGCGTGTAGGGTGTTCTGTTTCCAAGGTGAGGTGACATGTTAGTCATTTGACAGCACGGTGTGGCATGTGCGGGTTGGTAGCGTGTAGCGTGTTATGTTGCCAAGGTAAGGGTGGCATGTTGGTCATGGGACAGCGCGGTGTGTCATGGGTGGCGTGGTAGCGTGTAGCATGTCGTGTCGCCGAGGTGAGGTAGACCTGTTAGTCATGGGACAGCCCGGTGTGTCATAGGGGGGTTGGTAGCATGTATCGTGTTGTGTCGCCAAGGTGAGGGTGACATGTTAGTCATGGGACAGTACCGCCTTGTATGGGTGGCGTGGTAGCGTGTAGCGTGTTGTGTAACCAAGGTGAGGGTGACATGTTAGTCATGGGACAGCACGGTGTATTATGGGTGGCGTGGTAGCGTGTAGCGTGTTGTGTCGCCAAGGTGAGGGTGACATGTTAGTCATGGGACAGCGCGGTGTGTCATGGGTGGCGTGGTAGCGTGTAGCTTGTCGTGTCGCCAAGGTGAGGTAGACCTGTTAGTCATGGGACAGCCCGGTGTGTCATAGGGGGGTTGGTAGCATGTATCGTGTTGTGTCGCCAAGGTGAGGATGACATGTTAGTCATGGGACAGCACGGTCTTGTATGGGTGGCGTGGTAGCGTGTAGCGTGTTGTGTCGCCTAGGTGAGGGTGACATGTTAGTCATGGGACAGCAAGTTGTGGTATGGGTAGCGTGGTAGCGTGTAGCGTGTTGTGACGCCAAGGTGAGGGTGACATGTTAGTCTTTGGACAGCACGGTGTGGCATGGGCGGGTTGGTAGCGTGTAGCGTGTTATGTCGCAAAAGTGAGGGTGACATGTTAGTCATGGGACAGCACGGTGTGGCATATGCGGGTTGGTAGCGTGTAGCGTGTTGTGTCGCCAAGGTGAGGGTGACAAATTAGTCATGGGACAGCACGGTGTGGTATGGGTGGCGTGGTAGCGTGTAGCGTGTTGTGTCGCCAAAGTGAGGGTGACATGTTAGTCATGGGACTGCACGGTGTGGTATGGGCGGGTTGCTAGCGTGTAGCGTGTTGTGTCGCCAAGGTGAGGGTGACTTGTTAGTCATGGGACAGCACTGTGTGTTATGGCGGGGGTGGTAGCGTGTAGCTTGTCGTGTCGCCAAGGTGAGGGTGACCTGTTAGTCATGGGACAGCACGGTGTGGCATGAAGGAGTTGGTAGCGTGTAGCGTGTTGTGTCACCAAGGTGAGGGTGACATGTTAGTCATGGGACAGCACGGTGTATTATGGGTGGCGTGGTAGCGTGTAGCGTGTTGTGTCGCCAAGGTGAGGGTGACATGTTAGTCATGGGACAGCGCGGTGTGTCATGGGTGGCGTGGTAGCGTGTAGCTTGTCGTGTCGCCAAGGTGAGGTAGACCTGTTAGTCATGGGACAGCCCGGTGTGTCATAGGGGGGTTGGTAGCATGTATCGTGTTGTGTCGCCAAGGTGAGGATGACATGTTAGTCATGGGACAGCACGGTCTTGTATGGGTGGCGTGGTAGCGTGTAGCGTGTTGTGTCGCCTAGGTGAGGGTGACATGTTAGTCATGGGACAGCAAGTTGTGGTATGGGTAGCGTGGTAGCGTGTAGCGTGTTGTGACGCCAAGGTGAGGGTGACATGTTAGTCTTTGGACAGCACGGTGTGGCATGGGCGGGTTGGTAGCGTGTAGCGTGTTATGTCGCAAAAGTGAGGGTGACATGTTAGTCATGGGACAGCACGGTGTGGCATATGCGGGTTGGTAGCGTGTAGCGTGTTGTGTCGCCAAGGTGAGGGTGACAAATTAGTCATGGGACAGCACGGTGTGGTATGGGTGGCGTGGTAGCGTGTAGCGTGTTGTGTCGCCAAAGTGAGGGTGACATGTTAGTCATGGGACTGCACGGTGTGGTATGGGCGGGTTGCTAGCGTGTAGCGTGTTGTGTCGCCAAGGTGAGGGTGACTTGTTAGTCATGGGACAGCACTGTGTGTTATGGCGGGGGTGGTAGCGTGTAGCTTGTCGTGTCGCCCAGGTGAGGTAGACCTGTTAGTCATGGGACTGCTCGGTGTGTCATGGGGGGGTTGGTAGCGTGTATCGTGTTGTGTCGCCTAGGTGAGGGTGACATGTTAGTCATGGGACAGCATGGTGTGGCATGGGTGGCGTGGTAGTGTGTAGCGTGTCGTGTCGTCAAGTAGAGGGTGACATGTTAGTCATGGGACAGAACGGTGTGGAATGGGCGGGTTGGTATCGTGTAGCGTGTTGTGTCGCCAAGGTGAGGGTGACATGTTAGTCATGGGACAGCACGGTGTGGCATGGGTGAGGTGGTAGCGTGTAGCTTGTCGTGTCACCTAGGTGAGGGTGACCTGTTAGTCATGGGACAGCACGGTGTGGCATGGGCGGGTTGGTAGCGTGTAGCGTGTTGTGTCGCCATCGTGAGGGTGACATGTTAGTCATGGGACAGCACGGTGTGGCATGGGCGGGTTGGTAGCGTGTAGCGTGTTGTGTCGCCAAGGTGAGGGTGACCTGTTAGTCATGGGACAGCACGGTGTGGCATGTGTGGGTTGGTAGCGTGTATAGTGTTGTGTCGCCAAGGTGAGGGTGACATGTTAGTCATGGGACAGCACGGTGTGGTATGGGTGGGGTGGTAGCGTGTAACGTGTCGTGTCGCCAGGATGGGGGTGACCTGTTAGACATGGGACAGCACGGTGTGGCATGGTCGGGTTGGTAGCGTGTACTGTGTCGTGTTTCCAGGGTGGGGGTGACCTATTAGTCATGGGACAGCACGGTGAGTCATGGGACAGCACGGTGTGTCATACGCGGGGTAGTAGCGTGTAGTGCGTTGTGTCGCCAAATTGTTGGTGACCTGTTAGTCATGGGACAGCATGGTGTGGCATGGGCGGGTTAGTAGTGTGTAGCTTGTTTTGTCGACAAGGTGAGAGTGACATGTTAGGCATGGGACAGCACGGTGTGGCATGGGTGGGTTAGTGGCGTGTAGTGTGTTGTGTCACCAAGGTGAGGGTGACATGTTAGTCATGGGACAGCACGGTGTGGCATGGGCGGGTTGGTAGTGTGTAGCGTGTTTTGTCGCCAAGGTGAGGGTGACATTTTAGTCATGGGACAGCACGGTGTGGCATGGGTGTGTTGGTAGTGTGTAGCGTGTTGTGTCGACTAGGTGAGGGTGACATGTTAGTCATGGGACAGCACGGTGTGGTATGGGTGGCGTGGTAGCGTGTAGCATTTTTTGTCACCAAGGTGAGGGTGACATGTTAGTCATGGGACAGCACGGTGTGGCATAGGGGGGTTGGTAGCGTGTAGCATGTTGTGTCGCCAAGGTGAGGGTGACAAGTTAGTCATGGGACAGCACGGTGTGGTATGGGTGGCGTGGTAGCGTGTAGCGTGTTGTGTCACCAAGGTGAGGGTGACATGTTAGTCATGGGACAGCAAGTTGTGGTATGGGTAGCGTGGTAGCGTGTAGCGTGTTGTGACGCCAAGGTGAGGGTGACATGTTAGTCATGGGACAGCACGGTGTGGTATGGGTAGCGTGGTAGCGTGTAGCGTGTTGTGTCGCAAAGGTGAGGGTGACATGTTAGTCATGGGACAGCACGGTGTGGTATGGGTGGCGTGGTAGCGTGTAGCGTGTTGTGTCGCCAAAGTGAGGGTGACATGTTAGTCATGGGACTGCACGGTGTGGTATGGGCGGGTTGCTAGCGTGTAGCGTGTTGTGTTGCCAAGGTGAGGGTGACTTGTTAGTCATGGGACAGCACTGTGTGTTATGGCGGGGGTGGTAGCGTGTAGCTTGTCGTGTCGCCAAGGTGAGGGTGACCTGTTAGTCATGGGACAGCACGGTGTGGCATGAAGGAGTTGGTAGCGTGTAGCGTGTTGTGTCACCAAGGTGAGGGTGAAATGTTAGTCATGGGACAGCACGGTGTAGTATGGGTGGCGTGGTAGTGTGTAGCGTGTCGTGTCGTCAAGTAGAGGGTGACATGTTAGTCATGGGACAGAACTGTGTGGAATGGGCGGGTTGGTATCGTGTAGCGTGTTGTGTCGCCAAGGTGAGAGTGACATGTTAGTCATGGGAAAGCACGGTGTGGCATGGTCGGGTTGGTAGCGTGTAGCGTGTCGTGTTTCCAGGGTGGGGTGACCTATTAGTCATGGGACAGCACGGTGAGTCATGGGACAGCACGGTGTGTCATAGGCAGGGTAGTAGCGTGTAGTGCGTTGTGTCGCCAAATTGTTGGTGACCTGTTAGTCATGGGACAGCATGGTGTGGCATGGACGGGTTAGTAGTGTGTAGCTTGTTTTGTCGACAAGGTGAGGGTGACATGTTAGGCATGGCACAGCACGGTGTGGCATGGGTGGGTTAGTGGCGTGTAGTGTGTTGTGTCACCAAGGTGAGGGTGACATGTTAGTCATGGGACAGCACGGTGTGGCATGGGCGGGTTGGTAGTGTGTAGCGTGTTTTGTCGCCAAGGTGAGGGTGACATGTTAGTCATGGGACAGCACGGTGTGGCATGGGCGGGTTGGTAGTGTGTAGCGTGTTTTGTCGCCAAGGTGAGGGTGACATGTTAGTCATGGGACAGCACGGTGTGGCATGGGTGTGTTGGTAGTGTGTAGCGTGTTTAGTCGCCAAGGTGAGGGTGACCTGTTAGTCTTGGGACAGCACGGTGTTGCATGGGCGGGTTGGTAGTGTGTAGCGTGTTGTGTCGCCAAGGTGAGGGTGACATGTTAGTCATGGGACGGCACGGTGTGGCATGGGCGGGTTGGTAGTGTGTAGCGTGTTGTGTCGCCAAGGTGAGGGCGACATGTTAGTCATGGGACAGCACGGTGTGGCATGGGTGGGTTGGTAGTGTGTAGCTTTTTTTCGCCAAGGTGAAGGGTGACTTGTTAGTCATGGGACAGCACGGTGTGGCATGGGCGGGTTGTTGGTCTGTAGCGTGTTGTGTCGCCAATGTGAGGGTGACATGTTAGTCATGGGACAGCACGGTGTGGCATGGGCGGGTTGGTAGTGTGTAGCGTGTTTTGTCTCCAAGGTTAGGGTGACATGTTAGTCATGGGACAGCACGGTGTGGCATGGGCGGGTTGGTAGCGTGTAGCGTGTTGTGTCGCCAAGGTGAGGGTGACCTGTTAGTCATGGGACAGCTCGGTGTGGCATGGGCGGGTTGGGAGTGTGTAGCGTGTTTTGTCGCCAAGGTGAGGGTGACATGTTAGTCATGGGACAACACGGTGTTGCATGGGCGGATTGGTAGTGTGTAGCGTGTTGTGTTGCCAAGGTGAGGGTGACATGTTAGTCATGGGACAGCACGGTGTGGCATGGGCTGGTTGGTAGTGTGTAGCGTGTTTTGTGGCCAAGGTGAGGGTGACATGTTAGTCATGGGACAGCACGGTGTGGCATGGGCGGGTAGGTAGCGTGTAGCGTGTTTTGTCGCCAAGGTGAGGGTGACATGTTAGTCAAGGGACAGCACGGTGTGGCATGGGCATGTTGGTAGTGTTTAGCGTGTTTTGTCGCCACGGTGAGGGTGACATGTTAGTCATGGGACAGCACGGTCTGGTATTGGCGTGTTGGTAGCGTGTAGCGTGTTGTGTCGCCAAGGTGAGGGTGACATGTTAGTCATGGGACAGCACGGTGTGGCATGGGCGGGCTGGTAGTGCGTAGCGTGTTTTGTCACCAAGGTGAGGGTGACCTGTTAGTCATGGTACAGCACGGTGTGGAATGGGCGGGTTAGTAGTGTGTAGCGTGTTTTGTCGCCAAGGTGAGGGTGACAAGTTAGTCATGGGACAGCACGGTGTGGTATGGGTGGGGTGGTAGCGTGTAGCGTGTCGTGTCGCCATGATGGGGGTGACCTGTTAGACATGGGAAGCACGGTGTGGCATGGGCGGGTTGGTAGCGTGTAGCGTGTCGTGTTTCCAGGGTGGGGGTGACCTATTAGTCATTGGACAGCACGGTGAGTCATGGACAGCACGGTTTGGCATTGGCGGGGTAGTAGCGTGTAGCGCGTTGTGTCGCCAAGGTGATGGTGACCTGTTAGTCATGGGACAGCACAGTGTGGTATGGGTGGCGTGGTAGCGTGTAGCGTGTCTTGTCGCCAGGGTGAGGGTGACCTGTTAGTTAAAAGCTTTCAGCTATTGCATCATCGAACAAGTAACGTATCCATTTGTATTACAGTAAAGTAATGATTTTTAGCTGTACAGCAAACTAACTAACAGCAAGTATTACAGGAAACTAACTTGAAATACTTGCAAAGTCTAGCAATATTCAGGGGTTTTATTTAAGTATATTTCAAACCCAAATAGGTCACCAAACGATATTGAAATGTTATTTGTTTTAATTTATTCTTAACAAATATTTAAGAACTTCATGCATGGCAACATCCAAATGATTCTTTATCTTGCCGTTAAAATCAGATGATGCAGAGTATTGGGGCAAAGTTAGGGGCTGTGGCCCCTTCAAGTCACTAGTACTATAATTCACATAATATTTTACATCAGGAGAATATTTAACCCTATTTAGGCCCAATAACTCAAACCTTGAATTTGTATAAACCCCAAAAATGTCGTAAAGGTTTTCCGATTGTTTTGCAGTTTTGCTCAACGAACTCCTCCAACTGTTAGAATGAAAGGCACCTTCCAATTTTGAAGAAAGTTAGTTCAAAAATGTGACCACTAAAGTGCGAAATATGTACACATGTGTATATTTCCAATGTATCTAACTTTTTAACTACCCTAAAAAAAAGTTTTCGGGGATCATCTTCAACGCCTCTATCCCTCTTAGTAGCTTAGGTCATGATATTTTCTAAATTTGAAATAACACATTTCCTAATAATATTAACAACCGCTTATTAATACGGACAACTACAACTGTTTTGTATTAACCTTTTATAATAAACCAAATGAGAATAAATATGAACTATAGAAATGTATGTTCTGTTAAAAAACGTGTCTTTGGTTTCCACTCTCAGAACGTGATAAGGCCTCTCGAATACGACTCACTGGTCAGCTATACACCTAAAAATAAATTCTTGGAATTGTTTACTAGCACAATCAGTTGCTAATAACCCTTATTAATACATCTTAAAAAAAACATGAACTTTTAGTCTTAACAAAACAGCTATACTTAACTGTAGGGTGAAATTAAATCTAGGAGTATTATACGATAACAAACCTATCTTTATAGTAGAGATTTATCATTTACAAAAGTTGTTTTATTTGCTTAACTATACTACCAGAGGAATGAATAAGTCTATGTAAGAGCTTGTAGCACCGCGTGCATTAACCTATTAGGACGAATATGCTTGCTCACTGAGCCTTATACGCTGGAAATTGGAAACGCACATTGCCAAAGTACTCTACCGAAGTATTAGTGACGGATAAATTGAGCTTGATGGTGAATGTTCTGTTAGCTAGTTTCAATCCAAATCCCAGTCTCAACCCAAATGCTAGTTTCAACCCACATGCTAGTTTCATTCAAAACAAATATATAATTATAGATTTTAGCAAATTGTTTACATAATTTACTTTCTTTAAGATGAACTTGTTAAAGGCAAATTTCCCGTGAAGAGAATTCACTATTATTGCAAAGTTAGATATTTATTTTGTTAATAATTCCAACATTATAACCCGTAACGGTACTAACTTGCAATATCCACCAAACATTTCCAACCGATTATTTTATATTTAAATTGATGATACTTTTTAAGAGGCTTCATGTAGATATTACCCCTAATCATATATTGTAAATAAGTTTATTTAGATCAATTTCCACTGTTACAAACTAAATGTAGTAGTATAATTGCATGCGTAATTTTACTGTAATTACGTTACAGAGACCATATCTCTATTGTGACCTACAGTCACGCTTTACAAGTTATGACATTGTAATTATACGACCGATCACCTGGTAGCCCCTGTATACCTTCCAACACTCGCAGACTATCCCAATCTGATCCTGAAACGGGTAAATAGTTATAATTGTAGGTAAATTTCATTGGTAGTACAGGCATAATATAGAATATCTGAGAATCCCACATATTTACTCTATCACTTTATTAAGGTAGGAAAGAGGTATTCTTTCAAAGGTCTAGATAATTTGTTCTACTATAAAAAGAATATTGTGTGAAGAGCTCGGTGTAAGCCGGGACGAAGTACTGCAGGAGCCTCGGGTGTCCGATGTACGAATAAACAGTTCTGGAATGTGCAGTTCAGGGGGAAAATCATGTTAATGTAGTGTTCTATT
This sequence comes from Allygus modestus, assembly GCA_963675035.1. Lineage (NCBI taxonomy): Eukaryota > Metazoa > Arthropoda > Insecta > Hemiptera > Cicadellidae > Allygus > Allygus modestus. The sequence goes on along the minus strand of OY776114.1, from coordinate 161,604,612 downwards.
CGTTATTACGCGGTTAAAAATATACCCCTGTAGCAGCAAACCTGCGTACTCTGCGAATTTACAATGCATATATATGTTTCTTAATATCACATAAAGCCACATACCAAGTTTCATCAATATACATTCATAAATAATCGATTTATGACATTTTAATTATTCCTCATAAGAATAACATGGCGGCTGAGTACGCAAGTTTGCTGAAACAAGGAACACAAAAAAGGGTATTTATAAAAATATCAATGTAACTCTTGCTAAGGCCATATACCAAGATAACATGTTACTTATTCTCCATAAGAATAACATGAGGGGTGAGTACGTAGGTTTGCTGCTACGGGAACTATCAGCCAAAAAATAGTTTTTGTCCAAATATAAATGGACCTCAACGATATGAAGCAATATACCAAGTTTCGTCAGTATAGGTTGATAAATAAGCGAGATATACAATTGTTCTTATTCTCCATAATAATAACATTAGACCACGTTCTGCGCGTTTGCCACTTTCGATATCTCTGTAACCAAATGTTGTAGAGCAATGATCAAAACACCAAATTTTTTAAGCTGAATTCAATGGTGAAAAATAATACCCCCGTAGCAGAAAACCTGCGTACTTAGCGAATTTCCAATGCATATATATTTATCTTAATGCCACATAAAGCTACATACCAAGTTTCATCAATATATATTCATAAATAAACAATTTATGACATTGTAATTATTCTCCATAAGAATAACATGGCGGCTGAGTATGCAGGTTTTCTGAAGCAAGGAAAACAAAAAAATGGGGTTTTATGCTAATATCAATATAACTCAACTAGGTGAAGTCACTTACAAAATGTCATTAATTTATTTTCATAATTAAGGGAGATAACACGTTACTTATTCTCCATAAGAATAACATGGGCTGAGTACGCAGGTTTGCTGCCTTTGTCAAAAAATTGTTTTTTTGAGGAAATATCAATGGTCCACAACCAGATAAAGCCGTATACCAAGTTTCGTCAGTATATGTTCATAAATAAGCGAGATATAAAATTTTTATTTTCCTCCATAAGAATAACATTAGACAACGTACTGTGTTTAGCACTTTCAATATCTCGGTAACCAATTGACGTAGAGAAATGATCAAAATACCAAATTGTGTGTTTTTTTAAGCTGAATCCAATGGGGAAAATAAAATTTGACAACTTCCAAAATTATATGTAAAAAATTCAAAAAACCCATTTTTGGGGTACAAAACCCCCCAAAATACCCCTTCGAATATAGCGATCTGGCTGGTTTTCGAACTTAAAGTCATAAATGTTGCTTTACACGTTTATACCAAATTTCATCAAAATCGGATAATTTTTACGAGAGTTATCGTGCTCACGGACACACACACATATATATATATATATATATATATATATATATATATATATATATACAGTTTCGAACGAATGGTATTTTTGGGGTCTGGGGACCTGAAAACGAAAAGTTATCATGGTCCCGGGCCTAGGTCCTACCATGCCGACTACGGTAATAGCTTCTTCCCTATAGGGGAAATTCGCTAAAATTGGATTTACTAAAATAAAATATGTAAAAAAATCAAAAAATCCATTTTTGGGGTACAAAATACCCCTTTGGATAGAGCGATATGGCTGGTTTTCGAACTTAAAGCCATAGATGTTGCTTTACATGTTTGTACCAACTTTCATCAAATTCGGATCATTTTTACGAGAGTTATCGCACTCACGGGCATATATATATATATATATATATATATATATATATATATTGCTAATTTCTATAGCAATGAGATGGTGAAATATCAACAACTTATTACCTATTACTATCCTGAAAAGAGTAATAGGTATTATTAGTGGTATTATATCAAACACCCAAAAGTATATTTACAAAAAATCCCAAGATCTTTATAGGAAATTCCAAGACCTAATTTCACCCCAGTCTAGTCGTATATCATCATTGGCATCATTGGTATCATCATTGGCAAAATGTACAACAAACTAACAATGGCTAGCAATTTTGGGAGCCATATTGCTACCATTCACAGGATTACGCATCCCCTTGAACAATTCATGACCCTGTTCAAGAGAAACCCACTGAGTTTGAACATTGTTTAAATCAATCAGAGTCTGCACTACCTATTGCAAGTAATGACCAATTATTGCGTTATATTAGTCTCCAACCACCACCAAAACCACCACCACCCTTGCAATCATCAATTCCTTTAGCAAGATCTTGACAATTAAGAATGTAAGAATTAATGGTACTCATGTTCGTGGTCAAGGGGAACCTCTTACTTCTTCGTTAATTGAAAACAAAAGTAACAAAATGAAAGAAACCTACATCAATTTGTCCGACTATCCCTTGAAATACAATGAAATTAAACTAATCCAGAAAGGTCTTAACTTTGCTCCCACACCAATTTTTGACCATATTCAACTGGTTTCGGATACTTTGATTTTTTCAAGAAACTTAAGAAAATATTTCATTAGAAAAACAGCGAATGTAGACAATATTTGTAGTCCAAACCAATTAGATGCTGTTAAAGACCACACTTGATCTAAGTTCTTCAATACTTTCAGAGTAGATGAATCGGATCCAGAACCACCGTCAGCAGATTGTCCAATTGAACAGTTATTAACACCGTTCTTTCCTATGTCTCAAACTCAAATTTACCAGATGGCTTAAGTCGAAATAAAAATCTTGTCTTCGATGAATTTAAAGCCATTTCATCTTTGAAGTACAATGAAAGTATCATAATATTGCCTGCAGACAAAGGTGATGTAACTGTGATCATGAATAAATGTGACCATATTGCGGAAGCACACAGACAACTAAAGGACTTAAATGCATACGAACTCTTAAGTAAAGACAAAACATCAGAAATCAATAACCAGAATTCAAAGTTCATCAAACAGAATTCTGAGGAAGAAGACCTTCCAAAATATCTAGTTGATTTATTGATTAATAAAAACCCACTAACTCCGGTGTCTTATGTCTTGCCAAAAGTCCATAAAGGAACCCATCCACCACCAGGTCGACCAATTGTAGCATCAATATCATCTCCAACAGAAAATATTTCAGCATATGATGCTTAATCACAACCATTTGAAAAGGAAATGCCGTAATATATAAAGAATTCTGAACATTTCATCGATAAGTTAAAGAAGTTACCACAGCCTTTACCTAAAGATATCCAACTTGTTTCTATTGATATTGAGAGTTTATACACAAATATTGAAAGCTGTAGAGGAGATCCTCGATAGCAGACCAAACAATACCAAACCAAGTACAAAGTTTCTTTGGGTTTAATGAGTTTCATTTTAACATGCAACTGCTTCCGATTTCAAAGCAATTACTATTTACAAAAGAAAGGAACTGCAATGGGAACCCGTATGGCCCCATCATATGCCAACATCTTCATAGCTAAGTTTGAACATGATTTTCTAAAGACCCAAACCAAAAACCCCTGTGTTGGATGCGATTCATCGACGATATTTTCGTTATTTGGACACACGGGGCGGAAAAACTAAACGAATTCTTAAACTCACTTAAAACCCTTTGAGTGCCAGAGTTTTTCGGTCGTCATATCCCTAGAGGGCCAGAGTTTTTAACAGAGTATATCCAAAAAATGCCAGGCACAAAATCAACATTTTGCAAGGGTTTGCAAAGAAATTAATAACTTTTTTTATTTGGTAAGATATTATTATGAAACCTTTTTTGTTTTGTAAGTTTAAAGTTTAGCTATAATATTATGCACATATATAATATTTAAAAAATAAAAAAAATTGGAATACATATATGCATGTGGGAAATTTCTTTTAATTTTTTTATTTGTTTCAGGTAAATAAACATTGTTCAAATATAAGATTTTCACCAAATAACTACTAGATTTATAGAGGACATGTTTCCCAAAATATTTCCTGAAAGTTTCATCAAATTTGGGCTGTAGGCGGACGAGTTATTTCCATAAATGTAAAAAAATATAAAAACTGTAAATGAGTACACAAGACAGTAGCCTAACTTTATTTAAGGGTTTAAGTTTTATTACAATATTATTTCATAAAGCAATCTAACTAGGCCTCGTATATTTATGGAGTATATGTTTACCTGAACATATCCTGGAAATGTCCTGGAAGAAATAATAAAAAGTAATGACGTAAGAAAAATGTTCTATAACAACGATACACAAAATCAACATTTTGCAAGGGGTTTGTACATAAAATCAATAACTTTTTTATTTGGTAAGATATTATTATGAAACTTTTTTTGTTTTGTAAGTTTAAAGTTTAGCTATGCACATATATAATATCTAAAAAATAAAAAAATAAAAAATTTGAATAGGCACATATTATACATGCGGGAATTTTTTTATATATTTTTCAGATAAATAAACATTGTTCAAATATAAGATTTTCACCAAATAACTACTATATTTATAGAGCTAGAAACTATCCTGGAAATCACCTGAAAGAAATAATAAAAAGGAATGACGTAAGACAAATTTTCCATAACAACGATATATCGTTGCAATGTATTTTTCAGTAAGACCACCGACGACTATATATCGTTGTGAAGTATTTTTCGGATGTCCCGTGCACAACGATATATCGTTGCGTGGCACTCAAAGGGTTAACAACTTTGGGAACTTGAATTTTACATGGAAAATTTCTCCTAATCATGCAGCGTTCTTTGATGTAGATATATTTATAAAAGATAAATTCTTAAAAAATCAAATAAATATCAAACCGACCAACAAGTTTCAATATTTACATTACCAAAGTTGTCACCCATTATATGTAAAAAGGTCAATACCAAGAGGTCAGTTATTTGGAGCTGTAAAACTTTGCAGTGAGAATGGACACAACTAGAGTACATATCAACGATGAAGAACGCTATCCTAAACAGAGGTTACCCAAAGAAGTTATTACATGAGAAACTAGATGAAAGGAATATGAACGCTCAACCAAAAAGAATGCGTTTTACAAATGACAAACCTAAACTTATTATCCAAGCCATCTCGGGTTACACAAACTTATCAACGTCACCAAGATCGCCTTCAACATCCTTCAAAACTCATCAATGACTCACTCATTATTTTCATCACCACCAAGGGTCATTTTCAGACGACCACCTATGCTGAAAGAGATGATTTCACGTACAAAGCTTCCAACTGGCGAAGAGGTGATCAGAAACACAGGTTCTCACCCATGTCTGAAGCCGAGATGTCTTGTATGTAAACAGATTGAAGATGCGTCCAGTTTTAACAGCAGTATTACTTAAAAAAAACTACAAGATCCAAGGGAGTTTGTCGTGTGATTCCAAAAATATTGCTTATCAAACACAATGCAGAAAATGACCAAAAGATTATATAGGTTCCACGACAAACACTTTGAGAGTAAGAATGATTGGCCATAGTTTTGACTACAAACATCAAGACATGTCGAAGCCACTGGTTTTACATGGGTTGGAACATAAAAACAACTTTGAAGATAAATATAAAGTGAGACCTCTTCGTCAGTTGAATAATAAATTTAGTGTACCATCTCTGAGGTACCTGGAGCAAGCCCATCAAATTATCACTCGTTCAAAAGCACCTCATGGCCTTAATCTTCATTGATCATTCTTGGACCTTAATCTTCATTGATCATTCTTGGACCGCATCATTTTCATATATAATATTCAATGAAAGCACAGATTTCTACAAGTATGTATCTAACATCTATTCATCAAATATCAAGAAAGTTTTTTGCGAAAAATTGCAAGAATCTTGTGTTATTTTTACATTTTTAGGTTACAGTATTATTATTTGTTTTTGTATTGCAGTTTCGTATGAAGATGGCATAAGCCGAAATATTACGAATTTATAAGTAGGTTGGTATTTTTATTTAAAAATAAACCGAGGGAAATCAAAAACGAGCTTTGCTCGGGGAAGGCCAGTCAGTTCGTTTAGATGACTGGGAGTAATATTTCACGACTTCCCTAACTGATTATCATATTTTTATTGCTCATTTGCCTCTTTCCTGCATTTTAAGGTCACTCCAGTTGTTATTTATAGCTCAATGTCCCTTTGCTTTCATTTTGATGTGACCACTCTATATATGCAATCTTCACTTAAAAGTTTTAATCACTGCTCTCAGAAAACCACATGTTAACAATTATAAACAACACCAGTATTACTTTGACAGTTCCCTGGTTGATTATGAACAGCAGATACAATTATACAATTCTTTTGTTTTGATTTTTAACTCCATAAGCCCAATGTTAATTTTTTTAACTTTTCAATTTCGATTTTTAACTTTTTTTGATTTTTACTGGGGATGAAACTTGTCTAGAACATATTTTTATACCAGAACTTAGTTATTTCCAAAAATAGAAGGAAATCCTCGGAGCCGTTTTCGAGATAATTGTGCAACCAACCAACCAATTAAGCAAACATTGCTCATATAAGAGTATAGGATATATATAGCTTCTTGCCTATAGGGGAAATTCACTAATATACCATAGGTGCATTTATTTTATTTTTTTACCTTAAAAAAATAAATACATTAAAAATATTCTTAAGTTCAGAAAAAATAAATTACTCTGGAAAACCCATTAGAAAATTTTAATATTAGAATAATTCGGTTTTAAAACAAAATAATCATAATAGGTGTATAAAAATAACGAATGAAACGACTATAAGTCACACTCAAGTGACAAAGTATTAGTGATTTTATTCTCCAAGAATTTCTCGGCTCCCTGGTTTGTTTTTACAAATATTTAAACATAGTGACAATGAAAATAATTTGATGCAAAGGTAGTTACAGAGCTACAATTAAATACCCCCGTCGTAGCAAACCTGCATACTCAGCAAATTTACAATGGACATATAAATGTCTTAATACTACATAAAGCCACTGACCAAGTTTCATAAAAATATATTCAGAAAAAAGCGATATATACAATTTTAATTATTCTCCATAAGAATAACATTGGGGATGAGTACGCAGGTTTGCTGCAACAAGGAACAGATCAGATTAGCTTTTATGCTAATATCAATATAACTCAACTAGGTGAAGTCGTATACCAGTTTTTATTAATTTATGTTCATAATTAAGGGAGACATAGCATTTAATTATTCTCCATAAGAATAACATGGGGGCTGAGTACGCAGGTTTGCTGCTACGGGGGCCCTTTGCAAAAATATGTTTTTTGAGCAAATAATAATGGACCACAACCAGATGAAGCCTTATACCAAGTTTCGTCAGTATACGTTCATAAATAAGCGAGATATAAATTTTCCCTTTCCTCCATAAGAATAACATTAGACAACGTACTGTGTTTAGCACTTTCAATATCTCGGTAAAAAATTGACGTAGAGGAATGATCAAAATACCAAATTGTGTGTTTTTTAAGCTGAATCAAATGGTAAAAACCAATATTTGACTTTATCAAAAATTTAATGTAAACAATTCAGAAAACCCATTTTTGGGGTACAAAACCCACCCAAAATTCCCCTTCAGATGGAGCGATATGGCTGGTTTTCGAACTTAAAGTCATAAATGTTGCTTTACACGTTTTTACCAAATTTCATCAAAATCGGATCATTTTTACGAGAGTTATCGTGCTCACGGACACACACACACACACACACACACACACACACACATATATATATATATATATATATATATATATAAGTAGGGTATATTGGACACTCCGACACCAGGAAGAGTCAGGAGGAGCACCCCCCCCCCCGAGCCCCCCCCCCGAGGTCTCGTCTGTGACACTTTGCGAATTTTTTTTTTCGCGAACTTTTTTGCAAACTTTTTTGCAAATTTTTTTTTGCGAATTTTTTTTTTTTGCGAAATTTTTTTTTGCGAATTTTTTTTTTGCGAATTTTTTTTTTGCGATTTTTTTTTTCGAATTTTTTTTTTGCGAATTTGTTTTTTTGTGAATTTTTTTTTTTTGCGAATTTTTGTTGTTGTTGCGAATACTAACCTAACCTAACCTAACCTAACCTAACCTAACCTAACCCATCCTAACCTAACCTCGGATCAGATTTCTGATTGCAGATTCTTGTTCGTCTAGTCGAGCCGAGTCATTTGAGTACCCACATCGTACACTTTGGATGGTGTTTACAAAAAAGGGGCCCGCACCACACTTTCGACCTTTTTTTTTGCATTTTTTGAATCTCCTCGTCAAGCCGAGTATTCTCAGTACCCACATGACATACTTTGGATAATTAATACAAGAGTTGATCAGGGTAACGCTACAACCAACAGAGCTAGCCCATCAGCGCCTGCGGACAATTGAACTACCAGTGAATGCAAATTTTGAGGAGAATATAATTGCAATGCTTTGAACATATACTGCAAAGGGGGGTGTATCGATACACCCCCCTTCAAGTACTCTGCACCGAGGCAGCTGTTCGCACAACCGACTGACGCGTCCAGTCTACTGTCTGGAAATGCGGATGTTGTAATTTGATACCTCGACTGGAGGGTGCAGGTGTTCACACAAAAAACCGACAAGTCGAGACCTGTCTGGGAATGCGGATGCTGTAATTTGATACCCCGACGGGAGGGCGACGCGACCCTTCCAGGAACCCATTATAGTCCGCCCGTATCGAATTCCGAGCAATAAATCACCAGTTGTCAAACACCCACGGTATCAATCTTGTTTTAGGCTTCAACAATTCCTGACGTATGGGGGAGCGAAAATCTCCCCCTAGTAATTAAATCAACAGAACACCAGTTGTCACGGTCTCATGCTTGTTCTAGTCTTCAACAATTCCTGACGTATGGGGGAGCGAAAATCTCCCCCTAAGCCATTATGTGTTAGGGGGAGCGAAAATCTCCCCCTAGTAATTAAATCAACAGAGCTAGCCCATCAGCGCCTGCGAACAATTGAACTACCAGTGAATGCAAATTTTGAGGAGAATATAATTGCAATGCTTTGAACATATACTGCAAAGGGGGGTGTATCGATACACCCCCCTTCAAGTACTCTGCACCGAGGCAGCTGTTCGCACAAATAACCGTCGCATCCAGTCTACTGTCTGGGAATGCGGATGTTGTAATTTGATACCTCGACTGGAGGGTGCAGGTGTTCACACAAAAAACCGACAAGTCGAGACCTGTCTGGGGTGCAGCTGCGCCCGACCCCAGGAGGGGCAGGAGGAGCAGGAGGAGCAGGAGGGGCAGGAGGGGCAGGAGGAGCAGGAGGGGCAGGAGGAGCAGGATTAGCAGGAGGAGCAGGAGGGGCAGGAGGAGCAGGAGGAGCAGGAGGGGCAGGAGGAGCAGGAGGAGCAGGAGGGGCAGGAGGAGCAGGAGGAGCAGGAGGAGCAGGAGGAGCAGGAGGGGCAGGAGGAGCAGGAGGAGCAGGAGGGGCAGGAGGGGCAGGAGGAGCCCCCCCCCCTCCGACCGGGCAAGGTTTCGTCTGTGACACTTTTGCCAGCCAAGACGCCTGCGGACAATTGAACTACCAGTGAATGCAAATGCGGATGTTGTAATTTGATACCTCGACTGGAGGGTGCAGGTGTTCACACAAAAAACCGACAAGTCGAGACCTGTCTGGGGTGCAGCTGCGCCCAACCTCAGGAGGGCCAGGAGGGACAGGAGGAGCCCCCCCCCAGACGCCTGCACCAACACTTGGAAGAAAATCCTCCTACATTAGAAGGATTTCCTTCTGTTCCCTAACATGAAAAGCTTTTGTGGCCTTGAAAAAGGCCGATTATGATGGTGGGATCAGGTGGAGGCTAAGGTGTTGGAAAACGTTTATTTTTTACTGTTGAAAAACTTTGTTACTTCATCAGGGTGCAGTTCATCGGTCCGCCGATTCCACCACATTTCAACAAGCATCATGTACTTCTGCTCATGTTCAATGGCGTAGAAGTGCTCCTCTTCAATGGGGTAGAAATTCATCTTGTAGTCCATGTCACGCTGCCAATATTCCCACTCCAAGCCGTCCAGCGGGCAATGGTTCCACATGCTGTTGATTCCCTGTCGTCTGGAGTACAGAGCGTCGTCAATATCTTGAGTAGTTGAATACATTTTTGGTTCATGAACGTACTTGAACTTTTTGTCAATGCGCCATAGCCTCTTCTTATGGAAATGCTTCAAGGTGCATTCATCGTCGTCTTTTCGGTTGTAGAATTCATCACCTTCGAAGTAATCATCTTCATCGTCAAACGGTCTCTTCTTATTATTGCTATTCATTGTCGTTTCCGCTGCAACACATACATCCTCCAACTCAACGTCTGTGATGTCACAATCCCACTCGATGTTGGCCATGATCTCTTCGTAGCTGTTGACGCTTCGAAACTCAAGACTAAACTAAACTTTACTGCTAGGGGCGGGCTGTGCGTCGTGGGATGATGGGCGCAGGTGTACAGACAAAAAACCGTCGCGTCACCCTACTGTCTGGGAATGCGGATGCTGTAATTTGATACCTCTACGGGAGGGCGCGGGTGTTCACACAAAAAACCGACGAGTCGAGACCTGTCTGGGAATGCGGATGCTGTAATTTGATACCCCGACAGGAGGGCTACCGACCCTTGCAGGAACCCATAATTATAGACCACCCGCGTCGAATTCCGAGCAATAGTACACCAGCTGTCAAACACCCACGGTCTCATTCTTGTTCTAGTCTTCAACAATTCCTGACGTATGGGGGAGCGAAAATCTCCCCCCTAAGCCATTATGTGTTAGGGGGAGCGAAAATCTCCCCCTAGTGATTAAATCAACAGAACACCAGTTGTCAAACACCCACGGTCTCATTCGTGTTCGGGAGTTTGAACTGTGTGGCTGTGTAATAGTGTTGCTGTGTGACATTCTGTCAGAGCGATCGCCCGACGTTTTGACCTAACCTACAAAATGAACCACTTAACCGCCTATGTGTTTAATGATCGGCCTTTGTCTGTACTGTTTGACAGCAGCGATAATCCATGGTTCAAAGCTAAGGATGTAGCTACAATATTGGGATACGCCAACCCTAAAGAAGCAATCAGAGTACATGTTAGAGAAAAATATCGCAAAACAATTCCTGAAGTATGGGGGAGCGAAAATCTCCCCCTAACCTATAACGAGAAACATTCAATCTTTCTTAACGAGCCGGGATTATATTCGTTACTTATGAAATCTAAAATGTCCATCGCCGAGAAGTTTCAAGATTGGATCTTTGAAGAAGTTTTGCCATCCATTAGAAAAAATGGTCAGTACAGACTTATAAACGAGAACCAACGGCTGCTACAATCACTTACAAAGTCGCTAACAAATAACCGAAAGCTAGATCAAACAAATTCCGAGTTTAAAACTACAAATGATATATTGTGTATGGAAAACCAATCCATGAATCAAACGCTGATCGAACAGACATCTAAAGTGGCAGTGTTGCCTGAAGATGTAAATCTGAAGCATATATTTTGTGTGATGATTAGGGAAACCCTTCTAGAGCAGTACGGAGTTTGTGAATACAAGTGCATTCGAACACAGAAGAGGAATTTCAAACAAGCCTTGAAAAAAGCAAAGGAAGAAGGATTTACAATGTGCTACTGTAGAGAAAATGCCCCCAACGGCATAAACATAGTGAATAAGGCTAAAGAAGTGATGAAGAGTTACGGCATGCACATTGACTGCAGATACAACAACATCCTAACCTCGCACAATTTCATTAATGTAGTTGAACATATCTTTGACAATGCATAGGTCTGCGCTTGTGGACTCGTTCCAGAACCTTCGACGCTAGTCAGGTAGCAACAGTCGATACGTGCTCCAAGGATGACCAGTGTGGATGACGCAAGAAAAGTAATCACCATATCAATGAACAAAATACGTTATAAACGTAACAACATCCGAGAAAGGCTCGCAATCAAGTTAGTGTTGGATAGAGCGAGAGATGTGTTTGAGAGAAAATATCATATGAAACAGCATACTTATGAAAAAAAAAAAAAAATATTGAATATCATGTGAAAGAATATAACTATGAAGAAAACAAAACAGACTGTTAAATTTAACGAGGAGCTAAATACACAGTACACTTACGAGCCCTGTGAGGATGTACAACAATTAACGTGGACTCAAATCGCAATAGATGAAATAAGATTCCGCAGACCGTTGGAACTGATGTTGGGTGAAAAAATCAAACATCTAACCTATTGCAACAAGATGTGTCACAGCGAGTGCATACAGTTTACTTCAAGGGTGAGCAGACGCACCATCAGTCCGTAGTACGGTAGAAGTCACACGGTAAGGACGTCAACATGGACGCTTACGTTTCTGCGGACGACTATATCAAATCGTTTATTCAGGAGATTGAGGTTATGAACAATAATGCTAGTGATCAGACATTGGCATCACCTCAGACGTCATCTGTAAAACCGATCACTGCCTGCAAGAGACGAAGGAGGCCAACTCTCATCGAAGTGGAAACCAAGAAACCAGGATGGGTGCCAAAACCAACAGATGATTGTCCCATAGTGTCATGGATGGAGGATGGGAATACTTTTGCTGTTCAAAACCCGGGAAACAAAGGACAAATTTTATTGAAAATGGAAATGTACGATGGTACAGATATGGTGTTCATGTGCAGTTTATTTTTGGACAAAGATGGTGAAATGCTCCAAAGTGTTAGACAAGTAGTTGATAAAGTGGAAAACATGTGGATCGATAAATCAACAGGAGTACCGAAAATTACAGGCTTAACTCAAACTGTTACACAACGCAGTGCAGTTTCGCAACCAACGTCGAAGAAGCGAGCTGTGAGGAAGAAACAACGAGTGTCGCCAGCAGTCAATTAAAGCATCAGCATTCCCAGACAGGAGGGCGACGCGTCGGTTTTTTTGTGTGTGAACACCTGCGCCCGGCCAACTACTAGAGATGTCGAGCAGCAGCACTTTCAAGCTAGAGTTTCCGAGCGTGAACGGCACTGCAGCAACCGAGGACCTGAGAGCTACCCTCAACAACTGCAAGTCTGACTCTCCGCTCTACACCAGGATAGACGATCTCAGAGAGGAATGCGGCTATCTCATCACTGCGATGGAGCGAGCCACAACACCCTTTGGCGAGACGATCATCGTGATCCTGGAGGGGCAGGTCGGGGACGACTTCTTTCTGCGAGTCTACCTGCCTAGGCGCTTCAACGAGGTCCTGAGCAACACCGACATCGAGCGCTACAACAGCGGGTTTGGAGAACGCCTTCGCTTGGTGAAGCGCAGCCCGAGGGGTTCCAATAGCAGATTCACACCTTTGGAGTTTATGTAAAGCAAGACTTGAAGATTATGTAAATACCTTTGTAAATTAGTTTTCGTAGTCAATACTTATAGTCACGTTCAGAACATAACCACTGTGTTATTTATTTCACTTAACCCCAAAAATGTCCTTTGGTAGTAAGTTTAAGAGCGTGAGTATGGTAACTGTGAGGTGTTTAGCTCATCAGCGTCATCATCAGAATCATCGATATTTGTACATAGATGTAACCCACCGCGTAATGCGATACAATTGATTGGAGCGCATCGTGTGTGAGCTGTCTTGTGATGGCGACATCGCACTGCGTTTGTAACAAAATAACGTGTACATTAACACGACGATCACTTTTCTTGCTTAAGTCACGATGGGCATTATGGCGAACGGGACGATTGGTAATAACAGCGTTTAAAGTAAACTGTGAACATTCGTTGTGATACGTCTTGTCACAGCACGTTAGATTTCACATTCTCACATTCAACATCAATTACAATTGTAGACGTAATCTCATTTCATCTGTTGTGATTTAAGTCCACGTTAACCGTTGTACATCCTCACGCGGCTCATAAGTGTAATGAGTATTTAGTATGACAATAAACTTCTCGAATGTTAGTACGTTAAATCGTAGCTTGTTCATTGACTCATCGATCCCTATTCTTGTTTCAGTCTCAATATGCATTATGGTGTACGTGCCAGATGGTACTAACAACGCTTCAAATAAACTGCACACATGTGTTGTGATACATCCAAACACAACAAGTTAGATGCATCATTCTAACATTCAGCATCAATTGAAATGTTATGCGTGATATCATTTCATCTGGTGTAATTTGAGGGAATAACTCGACTACGAACCTTTATCGTATGTTAGTTCGTTAACAACGTAAATTGTACATTAACACGACGATCACTTTTCTTGCTTAAGTCACGATGTGCATTATGGCGTACGGGGCGATTGGTAATAACAGCGTTTAAAGTAAACTGTGCACATTCGTTGTGATACGTCTTGTCACAGCACGTTAGATTTCACATTCTCACATTCAACATCAATTACAATTGTAGACGTAATCTCATTTCATCTGTTGTGATTTAAGTCCACGTTAACCGTTGCACATCCTCACGAGGCTCGTAAGTGTAATGAGTATTTAGTATGACAATAAACTTCTCGAATGTTAGTACGTTAAATCGTAGCTTGTTCATTGACTCATCGATCCCTATTCTTGTTTCAGTCTCAATATGCATTATGGTGTACGTGCCAGATGGTACTAACAACGCTTCAAATAAACTGCACACATGTGTTGTGATACATCCAAACACAACAAGTTAGATGCATCATTCTAACATTCAGCATCAATTGAAATGTTATGCGTGATATCATTTCATCTGGTGTAATTTGAGGGAATAACTCGACTACGAACCTTTATCGTATGTTAGTTCGTTAACAACGTAACTTGTACATTGACGCATCGATCACTTTTCATGCTTAAGTCACAATGTGCATTATGATGTATGTGACGACTGGTAATAGCAATGATTGAAGTAAACTGAGCACATGTGTTGCGATACGTCTTGTCACAGCAGGTTATATTGCTCATTTCCCCATTCAACATCAATTACAATTGTATGCGTAATCTCATTTCATCGGTTTTAATTCAAGTCCGCGTTAACTGTTGTACATCCTCACGCGGTTCGTAAGTGTAACGAGCATTTAGTTTTACATTAAACTTCTCGTATGTCAATCCCAAGTAATCGGTGTTTGAAGAAGTTTGCCTTTCCCTCAAGAATTGTCACTAGCATTATAACATACGCGTTTAATAACCAGATCGCACTTGTAATATTTTTGTATACCGATAAAAATTCCAAGTAATCGAGGTTTGAAGAAGTTCGCACATTGATAAAAAAAAAAAAAAATCCAAGTAAACGATGTTTGAAGACGTTTGAGTTTTCGCCATCACACAAGTTCCAATCTTGAGTAATGTCAACCCAAGAAAATGAAAGCTAACAGCATCACGTAGTTGTGTTAAGTTACGATAGGTATAGTTAGGTTTATTAAGACTGTTTCCAGTTAGAAAGGGGAAACATGGAGAGACTTATCTCATCGTTAGGTTACGATATCCAGTGTAAAGTTAGGTCCCTGCATAGAAATAGGAAACGTAGACAGTTGTATCTCATCCTTAGGTTATGTTATGCTCTGTTAAGTTAGGTTTGTGCTTATAGATAGGAAATATTGTCAGTAGTATCTCGTCGTTAGGTTAAGTCATGCTCTGTTAAGTTAGGTTTGTTGTTGAATATACAAAAAAAAAATCTGTACCTTAATGTCGGCGTGCGCAATTTAAAAACGGTATAATAATAATGCGCACGCCGACGTTAAGGTACAGATTTTTTTTTTGTATATTCAACAACAAACCTAACTTAACAGAGCATGACTTAACCTAACGACGAGATACTACTGACAATATTTCCTATCTATAAGCACAAACCTAACTTAACAGAGCATAACATAACCTAAGGATGAGATACAACTATCTACGTTTCCTATATCTATGCAGGGACCTAACTTTAAACTGGATATCGTAACCTAACGATGAGATAAGTCTCTCCATGTTTCCCCTTTCTAACTGGAAACAGTCTTAATAAACCTAACTATACCTATCGTAACTTAACACAACTACGTGATGCTGTTAGCTTTCATTTTCTTGGGTTGACATTACTCAAGATTGGAACTTGTGTGATGGCGAAAACTCAAACGTCTTCAAACATCGTTTACTTGGATTTTTTTTTTTTTTATCAATGTGCGAACTTCTTCAAACCTCGATTACTTGGAATTTTTATCGGTATACAAAAATATTACAAGTGCGATCTGGTTATTAAACGCGTATGTTATAATGCTAGTGACAATTCTTGAGGGAAAGGCAAACTTCTTCAAACACCGATTACTTGGGATTGACATACGAGAAGTTTAATGTAAAACTAAATGCTCGTTACACTTACGAACCGCGTGAGGATGTACAACAGTTAACGCGGACTTGAATTAAAACCGATGAAATGAGATTACGCATACAATTGTAATTGATGTTGAATGGGGAAATGAGCAATATAACCTGCTGTGACAAGACGTATCGCAACACATGTGCTCAGTTTACTTCAATCATTGCTATTACCAGTCGTCACATACATCATAATGCACATTGTGACTTAAGCATGAAAAGTGATCGATGCGTCAATGTACAAGTTACGTTGTTAACGAACTAACATACGATAAAGGTTCGTAGTCGAGTTATTCCCTCAAATTACACCAGATGAAATGATATCACGCATAACATTTCAATTGATGCTGAATGTTAGAATGATGCATCTAACTTGTTGTGTTTGGATGTATCACAACACATGTGTGCAGTTTATTTGAAGCGTTGTTAGTACCATCTGGCACGTACACCATAATGCATATTGAGACTGAAACAAGAATAGGGATCGATGAGTCAATGAACAAGCTACGATTTAACGTACTAACTTTCGAGAAGTTTATTGTCATACTAAATACTCATTACACTTACGAGCCTCGTGAGGATGTGCAACGGTTAACGTGGACTTAAATCACAACAGATGAAATGAGATTACGTCTACAATTGTAATTGATGTTGAATGTGAGAATGTGAAATCTAACGTGCTGTGACAAGACGTATCACAACGAATGTGCACAGTTTACTTTAAACGCTGTTATTACCAATCGCCCCGTACGCCATAATGCACATCGTGACTTAAGCAAGAAAAGTGATCGTCGTGTTAATGTACAATTTACGTTGTTAACGAACTAACATACGATAAAGGTTCGTAGTCGAGTTATTCCCTCAAATTACACCAGATGAAATGATATCACGCATAACATTTCAATTGATGCTGAATGTTAGAATGATGCATCTAACTTGTTGTGTTTGGATGTATCACAACACATGTGTGCAGTTTATTTGAAGCGTTGTTAGTACCATCTGGCACGTACACCATAATGCATATTGAGACTGAAACAAGAATAGGGATCGATGAGTCAATGAACAAGCTACGATTTAACGTACTAACATTCGAGAAGTTTATTGTCATACTAAATACTCATTACACTTATGAGCCGCGTGAGGATGTACAACGGTTAACGTGGACTTAAATCACAACAGATGAAATGAGATTACGTCTACAATTGTAATTGATGTTGAATGTGAGAATGTGAAATCTAACGTGCTGTGACAAGACGTATCACAACGAATGTGCACAGTTTACTTTAAACGCTGTTATTACCAATCGTCCCGTTCGCCATAATGCCCATCGTGACTTAAGCAAGAAAAGTGATCGTCGTGTTAATGTACACGTTATTTTGTTACAAACGCAGTGCGATGTCGCCATCACAAGACAGCTCACACACGATGCGCTCCAATCAATTGTATCGCATTACGCGGTGGGTTACATCTATGTACAAATATCGATGATTCTGATGATGACGCTGATGAGCTAAACACCTCACAGTTACCATACTCACGCTCTTAAACGTACTACCAAAGGACATTTTTGGGGTTAAGTGAAATAAATAACACAGTGGTTATGTTCTGAACGTGACTATAAGTATTGACTACGAAAACTAATTTACAAAGGTATTTACATAATTTTCAAGTCTTGCTTTACATAAACTCCAAAGGTGTGAATCTGCTATTGGAACCCCTCGGGCTGCGCTTCACCAAGCGAAGGCGTTCTCCAAACCCGCTGTTGTAGCGCTCGATGTCGGTGTTGCTCAGGACCTCGTTGAAGCGCCTAGGCAGGTAGACTCGCAGAAAGAAGTCGTCCCCGACCTGCCCCTCCAGGATCACGATGATCGTCTCGCCAAAGGGTGTTGTGGCTCGCTCCATCGCAGTGATGAGATAGCCGCATTCCTCTCTGAGATCGTCTATCCTGGTGTAGAGCGGAGAGTCAGACTTGCAGTTGTTGAGGGTAGCTCTCAGGTCCTCGGTTGCTGCAGTGCCGTTCACACTCGGAAACTCTAGCTTGAAAGTGCTGCTGCTCGACATCTCTAGTAGTTGGCCGGGCGCAGGTGTTCACACACAAAAAAACCGACGCGTCGCCCTCCTGTCTGGGAATGCTGATGCTTTAATTGACTGCTGGCGACACTCGTTGTTTCTTCCTCACAGCTCGCTTCTTCGACGTTGGTTGCGAAACTGCACTGCGTTGTGTAACAGTTTGAGTTAAGCCTGTAATTTTCGGTACTGGTATTTTCAGGTATTTTTTTCCTGTTGATTTATCGATCCACATGTTTTCCACTTTATCAACTACTTGTCTAACACTTTGGAGCATTTCACCATCTTTGTCCAAAAATAAACTGCACATGAACACCATATCTGTACCATCGTACATTTCCATTTTCAATAAAATTTGTCCTTTGTTTCCCGGGTTTTGAACAGCAAAAGTATTCCCATCCTCCATCCATGACACTATGGGACAATCATCTGTTGGTTTTGGCACCCATCCTGGTTTCTTGGTTTCCACTTCGATGAGAGTTGGCCTTCTTCGTCTCTTGCAGGCAGTGATCGGTTTTACAAATGACGTCTGAGGTGATGCCAATGTCTGATCACTAGCATTATTGTTCATAACCTCAATCTCCTGAATAAACGATTTGATATAGTCGTCCGCAGAAACGTAAGCGTCCATGTTGACGTCCTTACCGTGTGACTTCTACCGTACTACGGACTGGTGGTGCGTCTGCTCACCCTTGAAGTAAACTGTATGCACTCGCTGTGACACATCTTGTTGCAATAGGTTAGATGTTTGATTTTTTCACCCAACATCAGTTCCAACGGTCTGCGGAATCTCATTTCATCTATTGCGATTTGAGTCCACGTTAATTGTTGTACATCCTCACAGGGCTCGTAAGTGTACTGTGTATTTAGCTCCTCGTTAAATTTAACAGTCTGTTTTGTTTTCTTCATAGTTATATTCTTTCACATGATATTCAATATATTTTTTTTTTTTTCATAAGTATGCTGTTTCATATGATATTTTCTCTCAAACACATCTCTCGCTCTATCCAACACTAACTTGATTGCGAGCCTTTCTCGGATGTTGTTACGTTTATAACGTATTTTGTTCATTGATATGGTGATTACTTTTCTTGCGTCATCCACACTGGTCATCTTTGGAGCACGTATCGACTGTTGCTACCTGACTAGCGTCGAAGGTTCTGGAACGAGTCCACAAGCGCAGACCAATGCATTGTCAAAGATATGTTCAACTACATTAATGAAATTGTGCGAGGTTAGGATGTTGTTGTATCTGCAGTCAATGTGCATGCCGTAACTCTTCATCACTTCTTTAGCCTTATTCACTATGTTTATGCCGTTGGGGGCATTTTCTCTACAGTAGCACATTGTAAATCCTTCTTCCTTTGCTTTTTTCAAGGCTTGTTTGAAATTCCTCTTCTGTGTTCGAATGCACTTGTATTCACAAACTCCGTACTGCTCTAGAAGGGTTTCCCTAATCATCACACAAAATATATGCTTCAGATTTACATCTTCAGGCAACACTGCCACTTTAGATGTCTGTTCGATCAGCGTTTGATTCATGGATTGGTTTTCCATACACAATATATCATTTGTAGTTTTAAACTCGGAATTTGTTTGATCTAGCTTTCGGTTATTTGTTAGCGACTTTGTAAGTGATTGTAGCAGCCGTTGGTTCTCGTTTATAAGTCTGTACTGACCATTTTTTCTAATGGATGGCAAAACTTCTTCAAAGATCCAATCTTGAAACTTCTCGGTGATGGACATTTTAGATTTCATAAGTAACGAATATAATCCCGGCTCGTTAAGAAAGATTGAATGTTTCTCGTTATAGGTTAGGGGGAGATTTTCGCTCCCCCATACTTCAGGAATTGTTTTGCGATATTTTTCTCTAACATGTACTCTGATTGCTTCTTTAGGGTTGGCGTATCCCAATATTGTAGCTACAACCTTAGCTTTGAACCATGGATTATCGCTGCTGTCAAACAGTACAGACAAAGGCCGATCATTAAACACATAGGCGGTTAAGTGGTTCATTTTGTAGGTTAGGTCAAAACGTCGGGCGATCGCTCTGACAGAATGTCACACAGCAACACTATTACACAGCCACACACTTCAAACTCCCGAACACGAATGAGACCGTGGGTGTTTGACAGCTGGTGTACTATTGCTCGGAATTCGACGCGGGTGGTCTATAATTATGGGTTCCTGCAAGGGTCGGTAGCCCTCCTGTCGGGGTATCAAATTACAGCATCCGCATTCCCAGACAGGTCTCGACTCGTCGGTTTTTTGTGTGAACACCCGCGCCCTCCCGTAGAGGTATCAAATTACAGCATCCGCATTCCCAGACAGTAGGGTGACGCGACGGTTTTTTGTCTGTACACCTGCGCCCATCATCCCACGACGCACAGCCCGCCCCTAGCAGTAAAGTTTAGTTTAGTCTTGAGTTTCGAAGCGTCAACAGCTACGAAGAGATCATGGCCAACATCGAGTGGGATTGTGACATCACAGACGTTGAGTTGGAGGATGTATGTGTTGCAGCGGAAACGACAATGAATAGCAATAATAAGAAGAGACCGTTTGACGATGAAGATGATTACTTCGAAGGTGATGAATTCTACAACCGAAAAGACGACGATGAATGCACCTTGAAGCATTTCCATAAGAAGAGGCTATGGCGCATTGACAAAAAGTTCAAGTACGTTCATGAACCAAAAATGTATTCAACTACTCAAGATATTGACGACGCTCTGTACTCCAGACGACGGGGAATCAACAGCATGTGGAACCATTGCCCGCTGGACGGCTTGGAGTGGGAATATTGGCAGCGTGACATGGACTACAAGATGAATTTCTACCCCATTGGAGAGGAGCACTTCTACGCCATTGAACATGAGCAGAAGTACATGATGCTTGTTGAAATGTGGTGGAATCGGCGGACCGATGAACTGCACCCTGATGAAGTAACAAAGTTTTTCAACAGTAAAAAATAAACGTTTTCCAACACCTTAGCCTCCACCTGATCCCACCATCATAATCGGCCTTTTTCAAGGCCACAAAAGCTTTTCATGTTAGGGAACAGAAGGAAATCCTTCTAATGTAGGAGGATTTTCTTCCAAGTGTTGGTGCAGGCGTCTGGGGGGGGGGGGGCTCCTCCTGTCCCTCCTGGCCCTCCTGAGGTCGGGCGCAGCTGCACCCCAGACAGGTCTCGACTTGTCGGTTTTTTGTGTGAACACCTGCACCCTCCAGTCGAGGTATCAAATTACAACATCCGCATTTGCATTCACTGGTAGTTCAATTGTCCGCAGGCGTCTTGGCTGGCAAAAGTGTCACAGACGAAACCTTGCCCGGTCGGAGGGGGGGGGGCTCCTCCTGCCCCTCCTGCCCCTCCTGCTCCTCCTGCTCCTCCTGCCCCTCCTGCTCCTCCTGCTCCTCCTGCTCCTCCTGCTCCTCCTGCCCCTCCTGCTCCTCCTGCTCCTCCTGCCCCTCCTGCCCCTCCTGCTCCTCCTGCTCCTCCTGCCCCTCCTGCTCCTCCTGCTAATCCTGCTCCTCCTGCCCCTCCTGCTCCTCCTGCCCCTCCTGCCCCTCCTGCTCCTCCTGCTCCTCCTGCCCCTCCTGGGGTCGGGCGCAGCTGCACCCCAGACAGGTCTCGACTTGTCGGTTTTTTGTGTGAACACCTGCACCCTCCAGTCGAGGTATCAAATTACAACATCCGCATTCCCAGACAGTAGACTGGATGCGACGGTTATTTGTGCGAACAGCTGCCTCGGTGCAGAGTACTTGAAGGGGGGTGTATCGATACACCCCCCTTTGCAGTATATGTTCAAAGCATTGCAATTATATTCTCCTCAAAATTTGCATTCACTGGTAGTTCAATTGTTCGCAGGCGCTGATGGGCTAGCTCTGTTGATTTAATTACTAGGGGGAGATTTTCGCTCCCCCTAACACATAATGGCTTAGGGGGAGATTTTCGCTCCCCCATACGTCAGGAATTGTTGAAGACTAGAACAAGCATGAGACCGTGACAACTGGTGTTCTGTTGATTTAATTACTAGGGGGGAGATTTTCGCTCCCCCATACGTCAGGAATTGTTGAAGCCTAAAACAAGATTGATACCGTGGGTGTTTGACAACTGGTGATTTATTGCTCGGAATTCGATACGGGCGGACTATAATGGGTTCCTGGAAGGGTCGCGTCGCCCTCCCGTCGGGGTATCAAATTACAGCATCCGCATTCCCAGACAGGTCTCGACTTGTCGGTTATTTGTGTGAACACCTGCACCCTCCAGTCGAGGTATCAAATTACAACATCCGCATTTCCAGACAGTAGACTGGACGCGTCAGTCGGTTGTGCGAACAGCTGCCTCGGTGCAGAGTACTTGAAGGGGAGTGTATCGATACACCCCCCTTTGCAGTATATGTTCAAAGCATTGCAATTATATTCTCCTCAAAATTTGCATTCACTGGTAGTTCAATTGTCCGCAGGCGCTGATGGGCTAGCTCTGTTGGTTGTAGCGTTACCCTGATCAACTCTTGTATTAATTATCCAAAGTATGTCATGTGGGTACTGAGAATACTCGGCTTGACGAGGAGATTCAAAAAATGCAAAAAAAAAGGTCGAAAGTGTGGTGCGGGCCCCTTTTTTGTAAACACCATCCAAAGTGTACGATGTGGGTACTCAAATGACTCGGCTCGACTAGACGAACAAGAATCTGCAATCAGAAATCTGATCCGAGGTTAGGTTAGGATGGGTTAGGTTAGGTTAGGTTAGGTTAGGTTAGGTTAGGTTAGTATTCGCAACAACAAAAATTCGCAAAAAAAAAAAATTCACAAAAAAAAAATTCGCAAAAAAAAAATTCGAAAAAAAAATCGCAAAAAAAATAATTCGCAAAAAAAAAATTCGCAAAAAAAAATTTCGCAAAAAAAAAATCGCAAAAAAAATTTGCAAAAAAGTTTGCAAAAAAGTTTGCAAAAAAGTTCGCGAAAAAAAAATTCGCAAAGTGTCACAGACGAGACCTCGGGGGGGGTGGTGGGGGGGCTCGGGGGGGGGGTGCTCCTCCTGACTCCTCCTGGTGTCGGAGTGTCCAATATACCCTACTTATATATATATAAATACAGTTTCGGGCGAATGGTGTTTTTGGGGTCTGGGGACCTCAAAACGAAAAGTTATCATCGTCCCGGGCCTAGATATTACCATGCCAACTACGGTAATAGCTTCTTCCCTATAGGGGAAATTCGCTAAAATGGAGAAAACGAGGCTTATTCTGGCCAGCATATTGCTTTCCAGCCCACACCCGTTGTGAATGTTGTGACTGTTAGAGTATCACCAGGGTGTGATCGTGGTGACCTTTTAGTTACATTCCTTTATTTACACTCACATGAGCTTGCACAATACAGTTGTATCTCTATGATTTAAAACGCTGTTATACTTAAGTAATTTACATAACGTTGACGTCACAAATAGCTCGTTTGTTACTATGACGCGCTAGTAACATTATCTCTGAGAAAGTGAATTAACTCTTGAAAAATCGTTTTAATCTATTTTCAATATATTCTCTATACAATCCGATACAACAAAATATTGCATTTTATTCCCTACACATATGGCATACTATACTAATCTTAATATTTGCTAGAATTACGAATTCGACTTCAGATGTTGAACAAAGTTATATTAATTGTTCTCCTTTCGATATAATATTTAATCTCAGGCCGTAACATAAAGGAATTCATTTCTCAATAACTCGTAATATACATAGACGATATTTGTTTGATAAAAGAGTCAAGAGAGAAATAAATATGTTTGCCGTATGTACAAAAATAAATTGGGTCTTAAACATTTTTATATTAAACGTCTTAATATATAATTTAAGACTTTCTGGTTAGCAAAGACACACCCAAGCTTGCATTTAAATTATCAGGAAACTTATTTTAGCCGAATTCTAAAGTTAGTGTGCTTGTTGAAGTTTTTTAAGTTTAAATTTTTTTCCTAAGCTGTGTTTGTGAGTGCAATACTTCCACTCGAAACTAAAAAATTTTTGTTACGAAAAATATTTTGTTGATGGTATTTAAAAAAAATACGTCAACACCTCATTCCACATTAATAATGGCGTATTTGGTTATTAGACAGTAAACCTGTGCGTTTAAAAAAAATTATTAACAAACTCTTAAATTGTTTGTGATTTAACCTAATAGTATTGTAATTGACAATTTATATTTTCTGAATTCATTAGTAAAACTATTATCAATACAAATATTTTTGGAAAGGAAAAGTTAAAATTTTTTTTAGTTGATATATATATAATTAGTTTATGTTTTGCGTCATAAATCACTGCAAGGGGCTATTTTTGAACAACATTACACGAGTTCTCCTTTGAATTAAGAAATATTACGAAATTAATGAAAGAGGTTTCCATAAATATTCCCTAGTTGGGTCTGACACGATACACGCCTTGATTCACAAAACTATTCCTAGTGTCCTTAACTAGTTATTCACTTTTTGCAATTTTAGCAAGTAAGGAAAATTCAGGAAGAAGATTGAGGCCAACCATAATGTTAAAAAATCCCGCTAAGCCATATAACAGTCATAAATAATTATACTAGAATTGCTTGTGCATTGAAATACCTGTTTCAAGTTAGTTGAACTTTTCGCTGTAATATAGTACCACCAGTTACTTGGCTAATAAGTTAATGAGTCTAACCCATTGAAATACCTGTTTCAAGTTAGTTGAACTTTTCGCTGTAATATAGTACCACCAGTTACTTGGCTAATAAATTAATGAGTCTAACCCATTAAAATACCGTTTTAATTGTTTCGAATGTGCTTTTTTATTTTTATTTGGTGGTGGTGGTGGTGGGATATTCAAAATAAAGGCTCAATTATTGGATTTTAATGAAGTATTAAGGAATATATGGCCTATAAACAAAACATACTTGAGAAAAATATATAAGGATCGCCTATTCACACACAGTTGTTATTAATTTAATGGCTGTGTATGTTAAAGCAAAAGTTAAAAGTCTCCGTAAAATATTGAATTGAATCTAGCAAACGCTGACGTTTGATATTAAACGACAAATCGCCTCATGTAGCCATTTCGTGACGCCGTTTTTGAAATTTATGTTCCGTAAATAACCGATATGACACTTTTTATTCGTGGAAGCGAAAAATATCACTTTAATTTTTTATTTATTAGTGAATTTCCTTTGGAAAGTGAACTATTAGCATGACCCGCACGGTGAAACTTAAGCCCGGGACCACCATAGAAGTTCCTAACGTGACCCCCTGAACACGTTTTGGGGGGTCGTTCAAAATGTTATATATACATATATACATATATATATATATATATATATATATATATATATATATTATTTAGTTCACTGCATAGGGCTACTGTTATAATTATTATTTTTAAAAGAAAATTACCAGAGTACCCTTCAAAATTCATTTTTAATTCACTGACACGTGTTTCGAGGTTTACCTCATGATCACAGTGCAGATAATAACCTTAAACTTAAAATAAAAAATAAAAAAAATTTCGTATATTTTTTTTTATTTTAAGTTTAAGGTTATTATCTGCACTGTGATCATGAGGTAAACCTCAAAACACGTGTCAGTGAATTAAAAATGAATTTTGAAGGGTACTCTGGTAATTTTCTTTTAAAAATAATAAATATATATATATGTGTGTGTGTGTGTGTGTGTGTGTGTGTGTGTGTGTGTGTGTGTGTGTGTGTGTGTGTGTGTGTGTGTGTGTATGTGTGTGTGTGTGTGTGTTTGCACTCTAGCGGTCGCATTTTTTGCCCGATTTACTTCAAATTGGGTAGGGACGTTCCTTTCTGTAATCAGTTGGACAAGTTCGTTTGGCAAAACAATCGGAAAACTCTAAACCCCTTTTTTTGGGATTAATCTTTAAAATTTCGAGTTTTTGGGCCCAAAAAGGGTCAGAAAAGACCTGGACGTACAATTAATACATGAATTAAGATGTAAATTAGTGAAGCAAAAGTTTTAAGCCCTCTCTCGTCATTCTAACATAAATATTTACGGAGTTATTAAAGAAAATGTATATTGGCTAAACACAGTACGTTGTCTTATGGGTTTTTTACATTATAAAAGCGTGTTATTCATTTGTTGGTGTATTTGTTTCATCCCCAGCAACCTCACACCTACTTTTAAGCCTGACTGGGCCTTCTCCTAACCTTTTAATGCGCAAAATGTATTCCTAACATTGCAGGTAAATTAAACCAGGAGCATCAGAACAGCCAACAAATAAATGTTTTCAGATTTCAATAAAATTGACATAAATTTATGTTTTTACACTGGGTTTGAGTTTTATAAGTTGTGTATGTGGAAATTCACTTCCCTCACGTCAGCGTGCTGCGTGTGAACTCGTTATATATTTCTGGCTGACATGTAGTTTCCAATGATTGTACAGTGTTTCCCGAGTTCCTTTAATCTGACCCATCTCCACCATCCTATGATGTTTCAAACGTCCACAGATTATCTTTCAAAATAATCTTGCAGCATTTATAACGGTGCAAGATTTATCTTTCATATAACGGTGCAGATTGATAACGGCATATGTTCAAAAGGGAACTTTATTTTGTACAATCGTCAAAGACTACTTTTGTACGATACTGGGGAAAACCAACTGCAAATTAGTTTAGTTCATACTCACACTGCTAGTCTCACTTATATGGCGGTCAATACGCTGAATGCAACACTGACTTGACATTATCCTGGTCACTCAGCAGATTATACCCTCATGGCCGCATTGCTTCTGGTCCACCCTCATTATTTCAGCGTACAAAGAATTAAATATCAAGACAATTAGTTTATTATTGTTATTTACAAAAATATACCTACTGTGCTTCTTGCTAAATAATAATTTTACATTAGTTTTCATGAACATTTATCTTTTAACATTAGTAAACGTTATTCGTAAGTTAAAATTACCGAATAACCTAGACTTTGGGCCGTATTATTGTGTGAAATCCTGCTAACACCATAACAATAAATTGTATTAACCTAATCTTTATGTCTAATATAAGATCATAATGGAGAGTTTAACTAAATTAACACAGTGTGAAGGGGCAGACAGTTATTAAGAAACATTAAATGATTTCCCACTTGATTAATTTAAAACTGAATTAAGGAAGAATATAATTAAGGCACCTTTTATTTAGAGATCTTTTGTATAAGAAATATAAGTAGACTACTTAAGCACTACTTTAATTTAAGTGACGGTCTTATACAGTGGTTTTACAGGTGTGGAAGTACATAGAGCGTTTACGATACGACGAGTCAACGGATTGATGGTTTGACGTAACTCAATTCTTCTCTATTTGAGATCGGAAGGCTGAAGCTCGGAACTTAACTAATGGCTATTGATTGCAATCTCAGGCCGCAACCACGTAATCTCCTCTATCAGCTGGTTCTCGTTACCTCACTGCTCATTTTGGTAGCATTATAAATAAAGGTTGGAACAATTTAGGGTAAAACCATAGGATGTTTTTGTCTAAAACATAGTAAAAATCCTCAATTCAGTGATATTTTTCACTTTTTATTATAAAAATGAGTATTTCAAGTAAATTACTACCAAATCCAGAAAATGTGTTTACGCACATAAAAGGGAAAACTTCCAAGGTAATAAAATCAGAATATCATACTCGTTAATAATATAAAACGTATTAAAACAAACGTCTATTGGTAAAATCATTTTGAAAACTAATTTAAAATGCCAAATTATTTTTGGGGTATGATTTTATGATACATTATTTTTTCATATTCAAATCCTTAAAATTGGGAATATTTGTAAGTCATGTTTACAGTTCTTATTCAGTAAAAGGGTTTATGTATTTTAAAATTATTATAAAACCACAATGCATTTTGAATCTTTCTACAGGTCCACTTCATATTGGACTGGAAACAAATGGTTTCTCATATTGGTGGGAAACCATGAAAAATTCCTAAAATCTGCATTCGTAAAATAATTGAAGTTTTTTTATTTTGATCGTAATTGTTACTGAAAAGGTTCTTTAAAGAAAAAAATATTCACATTAACATTTCCTAAATTTGTTATTAATTTTTGGTTAGCAAACTCTATTAAAACAAGTTTGTTTAATAACAAAGTTTGCAATTTATCCAGATGTTTTTTCTCGTAAGTAATTTTTAAACAAATGGTCTTTCTTATGGTAATTTTCTTATGGATATCAAAGTATTTATAATCCGTTAAAGTATAACGATTTAGTGCACTATGTTTAACGTTAGTAATCAAAACAGACTTTTAAATATATTTAATTATATAGTATAAATCATTGTATGATATCTTCATTAATTTTCTTTAACGATAATGGACAATAATTTCTGAATATATATACTCATTGATTTATTGTAATTAAACCTTAAACTTTATTAGATATTAAAGATAGTCATAGTGGTCTGTCACCAAACACCAAATGGGAAAATGCTGTTAGTTAAGCCCATTGAAATGTACCTCCTTTTGAAGCAGCGAGGACCACATCTGCTCAGTAATGCATGTGGGAGGAGTTTCATTGAAATAAGGCACAGCATCACACTCATCCCAGTGACTCAACCTGCCTTTGTAATGCTAAGACACAGCATCACACTCATCCCAGTGACTCAACCTGCCTTTGTAATGCTAAGACACAGCATCACACTCATCTCAGTGACTCAACCTGCCTTTGCAATGCTAAGACACAGCATCACACTCATCTCAGTGACTCAACCTGCCTTTGAAATGCTAAGATACAGCATCACACTCAAATCAGTAACTCAACCTGCCTTTGCAATGCTAAGACACAGCATCACACTCATCTAAGTGTCTCAACCTGCCTTTACAATGCTAAGACACAGCATCACACTCATCTCAGTGCCTCTACCTGCCTTTGAAATGCTAAGATACAGCATCACACTCATCTCATTGTCTCAATGCTAAGATACAGCATCACACTCATCTCAGTGTCTCAACCTGCCTTTTCAATGCTAAGACACAGCATCACACTCATCTCAGTGTCTCAACCTGCCTTTGCTATGCTAAGATACAGCATCACACTCATCTCAGTGTCTCAACCTGCATTTTCAATGCTAAGACACAGCATCACACTCATCTCAGTGCCTCAACCTGCCTTTCAAATGCTAAGACACAGCATCACACTCATCTCAGTGACTCAACCTGCCTTTGCAATGCTAAGACACAGCATCACACTCATCTCAGTGTCTCAACCTGCCTTTTCAATGCTAAGACACAGCATCACACTCATCTCAGTGACTCAATGCTAAGATACAGCATCACACTCATCTCAGTGTCTCAACCTGCCTTTGCAATGCTAAGATACAGCATCACACTCATCTCAGTGTCTCAACCTGCATTTTCAATGCTAAGACACAGCATCACACTCATCTCAGTGACTCAACCTGCCTTTAAAATGCTAAGACACAGCATCACACTCATCTCAGTGACTCAACCTGCCTTTGCAATGCTAAGACACAGCATCACACTCATCTCAGTGTCTCAACCTGCCTTTTCAATGCTAAGACACAGCATCACACTCATCTCAGTGACTCAACCTGCCTTTCAAATGCTAAGACACAGCATCACACTCATCTCAGTGACTCAACCTGCCTTTGCAATGCTAAGACACAGCATCACACTCATCTCAGTGTCTCAACCTGCTTTTGCAATGCTAAGACACAGCATCACACTCATCTCAGTGACTCAACCTGCCTTTGAAATGCTAAGATACAGCATCACACTCATCTCAGTGACTCAACCTGCCTTTGCAATGCTAAGACACAGCATCACACTCATCTCAGTGTCTCAACCTGCCTTTTCAATGCTATTACACAGCATCACACTCATCTCAGTGACTCAACCTGCCTTTTCAATGCTAAGACACAGCATCACACTCATCTCAGTGACTCAACCTGCCTTTTCAATGCTAAGACACAGTATCACACTCATCTCAGTGTCTCAACCTGCCTTTGCAATGCTAAGACACAGCATCACACTCATCTCAGCGTCTCAACCTGCCTTTTCAATGCTAAGACACAGCATCACACTCATCTCAGTGTCTCAACATTCCTTTGCAATTCTATATTATTGAAGAAACATTTACATCGGTTCCATCTAGGAATAGGTTGTTAAATTATAACGCAAGTTGCTTATTAAAGATAAGGTTATCTACCTTTCGGAAAGGTTTCATCAAACATAAACATGTCTTTTTCGCAAAGATTAGTAATCAAATGTTTATTTACAGCTTTACAAACATTTTGGTGAAATTGGCCATTTGAAAGCACTTGTATTAAAACGTGCATACGACGTACCCGTTATGACGAGGTTATGCCACGAGTAGGTTGTGCGCGAGCCCAGGCCTAACCAGACCAGGTATTTATTTTACCGTCCACTACACCTATTACTATACAGTAAAATTAATTATGAGTTATTTAAACAGGGTTAAGTTTAATTGTAGAATAACACTGACAAATTGCAATATTTTTTTCAAAAAAATATTTCAATATATCTTTGGCGATTCATTAAAAGTTTTTCAATGAATTAACAACGATTATTGTAAGAAAAACATAAGCAATTTTAAGTTTATAAATAATTTTTGTCATTTATTTACAAATATTCGTTTGTAACTGTTAAATCAATCAAAATAAGTTAGTGACTGAACTAAAGTTGGAAACCCATTATGCAAATGCTGAAAAGTTCGACATCAAACGAGCCGCGTCCCCATTTCATGACGGCGTTGTTGTCACCTGAATCCGCCTCTGCAATTTATCCTGCATAAATCTTCCATTTCAGACGTCCTATTTGTGGAAGCACTAAATACAACTTACATCTACCAAGTATGGTATATACAATTAAATTTGTACAGTAACATTTTTCCTAAGTTTATGTTTTGATGAATTTGATGACACATCTACATTGTAGTAGTGTAGTAATTATTTCGTAATAATATATTATATTTTGTTGGTTCTATTTTGTTTTAACTGTATAAATACATTCAGGTTTTCCCAGAAATGCTATTTTCTGATTTATATCTTAAATTTCTCATTCATCACACAAATAATAATGTTTTATAAGAAATATACTTTATACTATACAACCAACACATTTTAGTGCTGGTTGTATCGTGTGTTGTTCTTTTACATATTAAGCCTTGAAAATATTTTCCAAATTGATAACTTTAGAAACCCAATTACTGTTAAAAAATAAATGTATTAATGAAATAAAACAAACTATGTAGGTAATGTAGGTCTAACAAGAAGTATACATCCATAATTCCCTATATAAATGTATCAAACCCAATAATTCTTAAAGTAAACGGACAAAACAATTATTGTAATAGTAATAATGGCTAGAGTTCAAAATGGAACTATTTTCTTGCATATAGGTCGCAGTTGACTTGTGCTCGATACATTTGCAAATTAGTTGATATCGTACTCACCCTAATAGCATGACATATCTGGCGATCGATTGGACTGTTGACTGAGTTTAACACCTTCTTAACACTATCCTGGTGTTTCAGTTGCTTCTATAATCAGGGCCACTGTCCTACATCATGCATATTGCCAGTGCTGAGGTGACGTTAGTATTAGTTATTGTTAAAAAACAATAACATTAGTTATTGTTTTTTATGGAAATAATACTTTTTTTAACATTTTTATCGGTATATTTCATATAATACGGAGGTAAACTTAATTAGAGAGCAAAAACAATGACTCAGGTTAAGAACAACTTGTAGTTTATTTGAAAACCTGGTAACATTAAATATAAATGTGTAACAAATGCTAAGATGACTTTCGATCAAAAATAACATATATTACGTTTATAGTAGTTGTCAACAATTAAAAGCTGGTATTTAACTAATGGGGGAAAAAAGATTAATAAAAAGTATCTAATATAACGGTAGGGTTGGCCGGTTTGATAAATATGTATTCAAGGAAGAGGAAAACAACACAATGGACATTTGTATTCTTGAACGACATGTTTTGGAGGTGAGGTTAATTGATTAATAATGTTTCCTTATCGAGAAGTACTCAACATAAATAAAATAATCCGTTGGGATAAGTCATCAGATAAATATGTCCCAAAGGATAGTTTACTAATGGTGAGTAATGACCAATAAGGAAAGATTAATTAACAAAGTATAATGTAGATTAAACTACCCTATATGAGTAGCTAATGTTCCATTCTGGTTGGTTTACACCAAATATCTTTTAAACCATACGTTTTAATAAAACCTTATCAAAATAAACGTCTACTAAAAATAAAGATTTTATTATTTTTAATTTAAAAATAATTTGTAGGGTATGTTTTTATGTTCCATTATTCTCTAATATTCAAAACCTTAAGATTTAGAATGCTTGTAAGTCATCATTACATTTTTCTGCTCAGTATCAGGGTTCATGTATTATCAAATCTATAAAATTCAACAATACATTTGTATATGTTCTTCAGGTCCAGTCCAAAATGAATGGGTATGAGATACAAAACAATAAACATCTGAATTCCTAAACAACCCTGTAAAAGTTTTACAAAAAACTAAAATTGAAAGTTTTTATTTTGACCATGAGGGTTATTAAAATAAAATCACCTTAATTTTTCCACAATATAATTATTAGTTTTAGGTTTGCAATCGCTATTACAAATCGTTTTTTAATACAAAATTTGCAAACTGTTTATGAGATTTCTTCTCTACTAAATTTTTAAACAAATGGTTTTATGACAATTTTTTATATTTGTGTATTTCTAATCTTTTTAGGTATACAAAATTTGAACTTTTCTACTGAGTACATTTTTAGTGAATTTCCTATGGAAAGTGAACTATTAGCATGACCCGCACGGTGAAACTTAAGCCCGGGACCACCATAGAAGTTCCTAATGTGACCCCCTGAAAACGTTTTGGGGGTTCGTTCAAAATTTTATATATATATGTATGCACTCTAGCGGTCGCATTTTTTGTCCGATTTATTTCAAATTTGGTAGGGACATTCCTTTTTGTAATCAGTTGGACAAGTTCGTTGGGCAAAACAATCGGAAAACTCTGACCCCCTTTTTTGGGGATTTTAAATTTAGAAATTTGAGTTTTTGGGCTCAAAAAGGGTCAGAAAAGCCCCGGATGTGAATTTAACGAATGGAAAACTGTGGGAATTAGTGTGGTGAAACTTTTAAGCCCTCTCCCGTCATTCTAGCTTATATATTTACTGAGTTATTAAAGAAAACGTGTATTGACCAAACACAGTACGTTGTCTTATGGGGGTTTTACTTTAGGAAAGCCTGTTATTCATTTGTTCGTGTACTTTTATCATCCCCAATAACCTCACGCTTACTTTAAAGCCTGACTGGACCTTCGCCTAAGCTTGTAATGCGTAAAATTGTATTCCCAGCATTGCAGGTAAATAGAAACAGGAGCATCAAAACAGCCAAAAAATCAATATTTTCAGATTTGAATAAAAATTTGAATAATTTATGTATTTAACTGATTTTGAGTTTTTATAGTTTTTATGTGGAAATTCACTTCCCTCACGTCAGCATGCTGCGTGCGAACTCGTTTTATTTCCCGAGTATGTAATCATTATATAACATATTGAATAATTTTGTTCCACGACCATGGTTGACTATGTTCCAGAATATATTCAATTGTAATTTAATTTTACGTACACCTGAAACTTTATTTGTTACTTGCCGACCCGTTGCAGCTTCGCCCGCGTAAATTATAATAGTTGTGTGTGCTGCATTCTGTGGTTAGCTCGTGGAACTCCCACGAATCAAGATCAGCTGTTTGAATTTTCATCAGCTCAAACCAAAGTGAATGTCCATAAGGAATACATGGTAACTTTGGACCCAGCGAGGCGGAACACCTGGGGAATTTCGTAATACGTTTCTTGGCTATCACCTAGGGCCAAAGGGGAAGAAAATGTTAGAAGTATCAGATAGGAACTGTGACTTAGAAACTGTGAAATCTTTGGTAAAATATGTCAAATTTCAACTCTGTAGGCCTTATAGTTATGGAGATTAAAGCTAAACATAGTAAAAGCAAAATAATTCTTCTGGAATTGTATTAACGGTCACCAGACGGCAAATGGACAAGTGTTGTTAAATAAAAGGCCAGCATTGAAAATGTGCTTCCTTCTGGAGAAGCGAGGACCACACTTTGTTAATAAAGCATGTTGGAGGAACTTCATTGAGAATACGACACGACATGATTCTGGTCTGAGTGTCACCTGTCGTAGCAATGCCTTCTTACTTGAGAAACATGTAAAATTTGTCTACACTTATACGCAGTAGATTCCTCCTAGGAATAGGATCTTCAACTATAATATGCATGTTGTTTATTAAAAATAAGATATGGATAACTTATGGATATAACTTATGGATAAACCATAAAAACAAAACCTATAACATTAAAGCCATAAGACATTAGAATTGTCTTTATTAGCGAAGTCTATTTACAGTTTTATCAAACGTTTTGGCGAAACTGGTCATATGGAAGCACTTGTATTGAAACGTGCACATTGTAAACCCGTTATGACGAGATTAGGTTACGAGTACAGCAGGTTGTGTGCGAGTCCAGGCCTAACCAGACCAGGTATTCATTTTTGATTTAACTGTACCTATCACTACAAATTAAAATTAATTATGAGTTATTTTAAGAGGGTTAAGTTTAAATGTAGAATAACATTGACCCATTGCAAAATGTATGCGTATTTGGCATTTTAATGTATTTAATATTACAAAGAATAGTGTAAACAAGACCTGAACCAATTTAAGTTTAAAATAATTGGGGCCATTCGTTAACATGCAGTTGTTGCTAAGGTAGTGTTTGTATTTGTTAAAGAAATCAATAATTTTGAGACTGAACTGAAAATTGAATTCGTTTTTGCAAATGCTGCCGTATGACATCAAACGAAAAATTGCCTTGCTTTTCCTTTTTGTGACACCGTTGTTGCCACCTACATCCGCCTCTGCAATTTATACTGCATAAACCTTCCATTTCAGTCGTCACATTTGAGATAGCTGTAAATACAACTTATATAACCCACCAAATACGACTTGCATATACAATTCAATTTTAATTGTAAAGTTGTTTCTTAACTTGAATTTAGATGGATATTTTTGATTGTAGTGTTACGGTATATTAAAATTATATAATATAATAATTTGTCATTTATGGTTTGTAAAAAAATAATCGTATAGATACATTTGGATACATTTACGTTTTCCAATATCTACTATATTCTGTTTGTTCTCTTTGACTTTTCAATAACAAATATCGTTCTAAAAACAAAACTTCATACAATTACAGTTCCATTTCATTATTTAATTTGACTTTAAACAAACAATAACTTTGGATATCTAATTGCATAAAAGTCCTTTATTAATTAAATAAAAAGAAACTATGCGAACCTCAAAAGAATCATCTGGAATGTCCTATACAAGAACATGACAAAGGTAGACAGCAGCTACAATGGTAATGATTGCTAGAGTTGCTAATAGAACTATTTCTCGCCCATAGGTCACAGCTCACTTGTGCTTGATACATTTGCTTCTCACTAATAGCATGACATCTCTTGTGGTAGCATGACAGTCCGTTGACTGAGTTGTACACCTTCTTCCCACAGTACACCTCCTGGTGTTTCAGTTCAACGATCATAATGCATATTTAAAGTGCTGAGCTATAAAGATCAGTTATTTTATTTTATTTTTATTTTTGAAGAATTATAGTTTTAAATTATATTTTGTTGACAGACTAATTCATTAGGTAGTTATTATATTATCAAATGTTTATTGTAATGTAGTTTTAAATTGTGTAATACAATTTACGTTTAAGACACTACACATTTAATCATGTATATTGTCAAAACCAAATTAAGCTTAATCCAAGTCGTTTTTAATATTCACAGTTCAAAACAAGGATTTCTGAAACGTTAGTGAAATAGTTTTATCAACTGTGATACAACTCTTTACATATATTCTTAAATTATAATCTGAACAAAATAAATCCTACTGGGTTAAATTTTTCTACAGAAAATAAGTGGTGAAATTTTAAATATTGAATTTACGAAAGTGGAATGTATTAAAGGATAGTTATTGGTTCAATAGCTATAATAATTAATATTTACCCCATAGTAATTAAAAATAGAATTGAAAATTTGTATCTTTAAAAAATCTTATTTCTTAAATTGGGTAGAGTGTTTAATATCTGCGGGTATTGAAAATACACACATAAATCTACCTAGGTGTAAATCCATAAAAATATGTCATAAGGGCAGAAGAATGCTGTCGAAATTACTGTTATCCATCACCAAATGGAAAGGTGTTGTTAGGTAAAACCCGTTGAATACAAAACGCGCTTCCTTTTGAAGGAGCGAGGACCGCATCCTCTCAATAATGCATGTTGGAGGGGCTTCATTGAGATATACGACACGGCATCATACTGGTCTTTGTGTCACCTGTCGTAGCAATGCCATCTTACTTGAGAATCAAAGGAATGCTATATGTATATTACAAATTGGGCTTTCGTAAAAAAAAAAAAATTAAATGAAATGATTTCTATGAACAACTACTACACACCTAAATGACTTAAACAGTAATTACGAATAGCTATTCCCTATACTAACAAAATACTGATAGTGGTATTTGTCTTTTTTAACGTACAATACGTTTTTTATATGGTTGTAATTCTAAAATGTTTAAACGAATCAAATTTCGATATCGATTTTAAAGTATCTTACTGCAAATTATATTCCTTACCATTTTACATTTCTCCAATATGGATTAAATTATATTACATTCGGATACATTATTTGAGCTATCACCCACCAATATTGCTGATACCACAACGTGGTATTGCTGTAATATTGCTGGTGTCACAACACCAAGACACAAGTATACCAGCACATAAAGCTGTAAACCAAAAGTCGTTCTGGCATCAATGTTTACCAAGCCAACAAAGATAACTGATTTATGAATTTCAGACTGCTTATTCCACATGTATTTGCCATGAAAGATTGCCATCTGATACGGTATGGGATTTTTAAAAAAGATAAATTAACGACAAATCTTGTAAAGACAAAATGAGAGTAAGGGGGAAATGTAATCCAGTCGTTTCGTCATCATGGGTCAATAGTTGACCTCGAGCCCTTCTCGCAATTCCTTCATTATTTAATTTTTATTTTAAAGGTGTATGGTAGTTTTTTTTAAATAGTAGGTTATCATTGATGCATTTGTTATTATATATTCATTGTTTTATTTCTGTTTTTAATTGTTTTGCTTTGTATAGTTAATGATTGTTGTTTTGTTATTGGCAAGCTAGCTACGGCGCAATATAAAACAAGGTTTAACAAAATATATAAATACCTAGATACCACAAATAAGTAGTAAAAGTAGCATGATAGTGTAATACTAGTGTAATACATCCATACTTAGCTAAATTAACTGCCCTTTCCAAGTACAATAACGTTTTGCTCAGCACTAAAAAGGTAGGGTCCACTCTTAATTGCTGTTGAGTTATATAGTCATATGAAGTTAAGAAACTATCCAAGTAATGATTCTAGAAATTAAGATTTTTCTAAAAAATAATATAGCAATAACGTGTGCAGTTACCATATAAGCTTTGAGCCACTGTGAGTGACACATTAGGAGACACATGTAACAAGTCCTAAGTCAAATCAAGCTTGATAGTATCGTAAGAAACGTTTTGCGCTAAGATCGACCAAAAACCGCTTTGTCGTGTCAGGTGAGGGAGAGTTCATACAATAAATTGCATACTAAACCATACAGTACAATGCTACTACTAAAGGACTGTTGTATATCAGTTATTATTAAAGAGTATTTGAAAGTCACGCATCACTTATTCAATCTGAATACGCAATTGAATAATCGGTCAGCCTCACAGACACACTCCTTATGTTACATAAACTCCGAGGACTATATCGCATCGATTGCTGTTGATGGCTCCTTCTATTAGACTCCACTGCACCTGCAAGGTGAGTGAATGTAAACATCACAAATTGATCTGTACAAAACTTCATTGCAAACTTTAAAGTCATAGGGACATACTCCGTTGATATTTTGCACAGCAAGGACAAGTACGTGTTCTATAATACCATGCTTACCAACACCAAGCATTTTTATTACTAAGAACAGATGTTTTTCATCCTTTCCCATCATAACTACAACTGGTGCCTGGGTGACAAAAAAGGGGTGATAAAGTTTAAAGGCCTTACATAAAATAAGGTACCCAAAATTAAACGTTCACATATTTTAAAATCTACTTCTAGGACTCCACTCGCAAGACTTTTAAAGTTTAGATGTTAATCTAAAGGAAGAATATAAATAAATTTGATTGCAAATTTAACATCAGCTGTTGATACTAACGAAACACAGTACAGAAGTAAGAACAGTTATTTCAAGCTAACCTTTGGAATGGCTTCACAATTTAAACTAATATAACCGCATAAAAGCTGGATAATCTCAAAATGTGAAAACTAATTGCTCGATTATGAGAAACTAGATTCGCTTGATATAATGAAAAATGCATCTTAGTAATAAAAGTATGTTTATGTTTTAATTTTATTACAAAATATTACCTAATCTGGGTATGGATTCTGTTCAACCGTCAGTATCACGGTAATAGATATGATAATATAATAGAAGATATGCTAGTAACACTGTGGTTATTTCACCCATCACTAAACCAAATAGTACAGTGCAACTAAACGTTTATTCTAAAGGGTTGTGGGGGCAGATATACATTGCCTTGTTACATCGGAACTCGATGTATTCAGAGCGCCTCGATGTTTTAGCGATCAGACCAATTCAATATCGAGACAGGTTCAAGCTTCCTATCGTCAATGTTTTATGTCATTAATATCTTCATAACGCATTTTCGTTTGGTGTTCTACTTTTTTAATTTTCATTCAATGGTTTTAATATATGTTATTTTTCGCTTTTTTCGAATTGAATAGAACATTATAGCCATTTGTATAATGCAGGAATGGATGAGGTAACGAAATCTGAAATAATATGTTACCAGAAGGTTTTTCTTATCACATACACAATTTTTCCGGTAAAATAGTTTTGTAATATATGTTACTAAAGATGTAACATTACTAATACTTGAAACATAACTTGATAACTTATAACTTTTAAGATAGTTTCAATTTAGGAACAAATTATTAGAGAAATTTTAATTTTACCTTCCATGAGCTTGACATGAAAATATGACATGGGAACGATTTTCTCCCCAGATAGGGGGTATACACGACTGGGCGTTTACATGAATATTTTATTGATTGGATTATTATAAGTGAAAATCCCCAATATTTGTTAAATATCTAAAAAAAACAACTAAGTATTTATTCAATCCAAGAAACATAAACATTTGAACAATAATTGTACATGCACATTCTAATAGTTTGATTAATCATGTGTTATTTTCTGCAGGATGCTTTTGATTAATTACAGCTATAAAGTTAAAACATACCTACTGGCAAAACGTCTTAGGCCTACGAGAGCTTTCGCTTTTTGGTTAGTAGGGTTTTTGTATCGATTGAACAAGCGGTGCAATCACCAGCTAAAGCCCCAAACGACCGGTTGCTGTAAATGTTTTATAACTTATACTGAGCCTTAACCCTTGTTTCTCGAGATAATTCCCTAAAAGCTATAACTAAACTTTAATTTCATCTGGATGTGCTTACAAATATTGCTTACAAATAATGATATCAGTTTGAAAATTAAAATTGACTTCTCAAACCTATCGCTAGAAAAATCACTTAATACTGAGTAGTTCGAATATGAAATTGCAGTTTCATTGAACAGCCGCTAAAATTGAAACACACCTAAACGGTTTAAAGGGTTGGTGAAGTGTATTAAAACAGTTACGAGGCATTCAAAATCACAAGCTACTAACTTGGTTATTCCTTTGGCTAATGTAATTGATTGAAATGACGTAGATTATATTAAAAGGTAAAACTGAAGAGACATTCAGAGATTCGGTGAATCTCTGAATTAATCCAAAGCCTCCTTTTTGGATTAACTCAAGCTCATAGTAAAATTTCTGTAGCCAATTTTCTAAAGATGTTTCTATGGATTTCTATAAATACAAGTTTAGTATACAGTTTCAATTGACTTTGAATCTCATAAGTTATACCTTTACTAGTCCTTTTTATTTCGATTTTTTGGTTCGTAAAAACAGACTAACATTAACAAGCTATCAAATCTAAGAAGGTACAATACATATATTAGTCCTTGATATGTATATTAGTCACTTAATATTCTTTTGTCTCCAAACTATATGATATAAGCTGCAATTTAAATTTGTTGAATGTTACATCTAACCACGGAAAAGCTCTAAACAAACATTCTTTGGTATTGTAAATATTGTATTATCCTAAAACCATGTTAACACTTCTTTTGACCTGCTACCAAAATCAAATATATAAATTATTTCTCATAACACGAGCACATCATACACAAATAAAAAGTTAACTTGCTTGGTTTCAGATCTAGTAGAGAAATTTAAATTTAATCTTCCGTGAACATATGACATGCAAAGGATTTTACACAACTGTAACATGTGGGGTTCAAAGTTTTTGACTAAATCAATGGCAGGAAGTTATTCCATTACAACTTGGAACCCTTACTCGAACTTCGAACCACATGACGGGTGGCAATAATCAATTATAGATTAGTTCACATCCCCATTGTATTAGGTAATTTCAAAAGGTATAATATAAGAATGTGTTCTCCTGTCTGGATAACTCGAGTCGATTAATGAGTGTGTTTCTAGTAATAGTTACATTTGTAAATATTCGTAATTATGATTGTTATTTTATACTACATTGCGAGCCATGAAGTTATCCCCATAACTAATAATGCACTGTTAACAGTCAAGAAAGGCTCAGTTATAAACATACCAACGTGAATATTGTTCTTTTACTGGGCTATATAAGGAACCCACATCGAATTTTTAAGTTGAACACGTTTTACTTAACGTTAGTTATAACCCTAAACATTCGTTGTTATCAAAATTCACTAACTGCTTTAACTATAATAATAGTATGATTAAAGTTGATTAAGATTATCTGCGTTGTATATAATATATGTCTATGATAGTTGAAGATGAGTAAATATGTTAAAGTATAAATAATAAATAAGGTTTTCAAATAAAAATGTATTTCTTGCCTATATATGCTAAAAGCAAAAGTAAAAAGTTGGATCTTTATTTTCCTGATATCGAAGTGAAAGGAGTATAAAAAAGAGTTCGGAAGTCTCGTCTTACACTACATAGGAAAAACCTAGTTTGCAAACATAAAGTGTTGATGAGGTCTCAAAGAAAATAATTAAAAACCTTCATACAAATTGTAGAATTTTACTGAATAATCTAGTTTTGCTGTAAAATATACTGAACGAGTATAGTATAACATATACAAATAATACACGTGTCTGTCAATCGGAACATTTATTGCGTTATTTCTCAGTGACAAATGCAAACAACACAGAGGGAACCAATTTGTGGTTTTGGTTGTTCTTTAAATTGATGTTTACAGACATAAATAAACAAAGCCTCCTTTTTGGATTAACTCAAGCTCATAGTAAAATTTCTGTAGCCAATTTTCTAAAGATGTTTCTATGGATTTACTACTTCAACTGGCAAACAAATACAAGTTTAGTATAAAGTTTTAATTAGCTTTGAATCTCATAAGTTATAATTTTACTAATACTTTTTATTTCGATATTTTTGGTCCGTTGTTTTCTATGAATGTTTAAAAATTAAATGCTACTTAGGTGCACAGAAAGAAGTTAATGTTAATTTTAAGGAGCATAGTAAAGTATTTTCTGATCAAATGCATCCCAAAGGATTTTGGAACGCACGAACTCCCAGACAAGGGATGGCATGTCCAAACACAAATAACAATGATTCCAAGTAGAAATATTACGTTATGACGTCAATTTTTAACAGAGCTTATGATGACTTACCCATCTGGCTTTAGGCATATTTTACATGTATTATACATGTATTGACTGTACCGTACATATTTGTGTCGGTCAGCAAATGCCGGCACAAATGCAAACAAGTGCATATATTTTATAGTAAATTAGTTGATTAAAATGCCGCAACAGTTACTTACAACATTTCCTGTAGCATTTTAGTACAGTCAATGTCATCGTAACGAACATATAACTTTGTATAAAATTAAACTGGAAGTTAATGTTAATAGTATAACTGTGTTTTGTGAAGGAATGCACGAGATAAAATATGGCCTCTAGATTTCTGAACAGATTGAATCCCTTTTCCTTCCTTCCAATCTTGTTCTTATGTTTAAAGGGGTGGTTGTTATTTCAATTTATCCGCGCTACACTGAGGGAAAGTCTTTTATGGTACGTTCAAAAAATATCATGATTTAATGAAATGTACCAGTGCAGCCACTTATTAACTTTTCCATATGTTGAACAAGTTTCATTTAAACGATTTAGACATGAATGGTATTTCTTTACATTGTAAACAGTGCCAACTTTATCCCATTCAATAAACTTACATAATTAAAAAGCATATTTTGGCGATTATATGATATACCTTTTAAGCAAAAAACCAACGAATAAACAACGAATAAAAAACAAAGTCTCATGCCGTTGAAAGAAATCAGGTGGATCCTACCGAGATTTTAAAACCGGAATATGTTTTATGTATCTGAGTACCAAATCTTTAGCTGACTCGATACAGGGAAGTTGTTGCGTATTCGATTCCCAAACATTGTGTCCTCGACTGCCCTTTGTTATGGACGAATATGCATTTGCTAAAGTCCTAAAGGCAGTTGATGTACCGTACCGACAACCGGGATAGAACCTGAGCCCGATTTCTTCTGACTCGTGAAGCCAACGCTCTACCTCTGAGCTATCCACCACCCAAAAAGATAAGAAAACCAGAATATAATTTGGATGGAAGACAAGAATGAGTTAGTTTTTATCAGAGAAGCTTATTTACGAAGATTGCTTTCAATGTAGTTTTACTGGCCTTAAAAATATTTCATATAAAGCCTAAATATATATGTATATTTTTTAATAAAGAATTCTCTTTTGTTTTCGCACATATTCAAATTTCCAGATACCAATTTTCAAAACCAATTTCAAAACCCAAGCCTCAATACATTAATGTCGTGTGGCCAAATCACGATACGATGCGACGCAGCACTTCAATTAATACCGAAGATTATATGCTGGCCAACAGGTTTAGGCAACACGAATGCTGCTTTGGGTTAATCCACTTTCTGTATTTGCGCAGTTTCTACCGATAACTCACACAATTTCTAGTTATTTGGTAGCGAATTTCCATATAATTCTCCTATTTCCTACTGCATTTCATTACACTTGACATCTTAAAAGGATTCAGTACTGTAAGAGTGTAAAATGGAAGTTTAATTAAATTGTGGTGGAAGAAATGTTAACTATTAAGGTTTTTGAGGAAATAAAACACAGTAAAGAATTTTTCAAACAGACTAAATCCCCCACATTCTACCCAGTCTTGTTTGTGAATTTCCTATGGAAAATTTAACTATTAGCATGACCCGCATGGTGAAACATAAGCTCGGGACCGCCATAGAAGTTCCTAACGTGACCCCCTGAACAAGTTTTGGGTGGGGGGTCGTTAAAAATTAGATATATATTTATATATGTATGTTGTATATGTGTGTTTGCACTCTAGCGGTCACATTTTTTTGTCCGATTTAGTAGGAACATTCTTTCTATAATCAGTTGGACACGTTTTTTGGGCTAAACAATTGAAAGCTAACTCCATTTTTGGGATCTTTCAAATTTCAAGTTTTTTGGCCCAAAAAGGGTCCGAAAAGACCCGGATGTAAACCTAATGCATTTTAAAACATGGGGATTAGCGAGGCGAAAGTTTTAATTAAGCTCCCTCCCATTATTCTAGCATAAATATTTACTGAGTTACTGAAGAAAATGTATATCGAATAAAAACAGTACGTTGTCTCATGGGGGTTTGACATGAGAAAAGCCTGTTATTCATTTGTTGGTGTATTTTTTTCATCCACAGCAACCTCGCGCTTACTTTCAATCCTGACTCGACCTTCTTCTAACCTTATAATGTGCAACATTGTTATAACATCATTGCAGGTAAATAGAACCAGGAGCATCAGAACAACAAAAAGATTATATGTTTTCAGAATTTGATAAAAATTTGAATAAATGTATGTTTTAACACCAATTAGGGTTTTTAAAAGTTTTGAATGAGGAAATTCACTTCCCTCACGCCAGTGTGCTGCGTGCGAACTCGTTATTTTTTTTAGGGACCAATTAGATTTACTTGTATACTTTAAGGAAATATTTATGATAAAAACCAGAATAAAATAAAGTTTCAAACTAATCGATTTCAATTAATTCATTGATTTTGTTTTT
This sequence comes from Allygus modestus, assembly GCA_963675035.1. Taxonomy (NCBI): domain Eukaryota; kingdom Metazoa; phylum Arthropoda; class Insecta; order Hemiptera; family Cicadellidae; genus Allygus; species Allygus modestus. The sequence continues at coordinate 161,559,907 of OY776114.1, read as the reverse complement.
GTCTTTTAGCATTTGCATTTGTATTTATAGCTGTAGAAATAAAATAAAACACTTGACTTTACTTGACTTACACTTTTGATGTGTAAATCTTTGTCGTAATGGTAATTTAAATGCATACTAAAGAATCTAAATCCTTATCTTTGGTTTTAAAAGTGCATTTATGAAGCCTGTTTAAATAAGTACTTACAACACTGATGATTACTAGCTAAACCAACATTGTTTCATTACAAGATAAGAAGAGAAACACGTGCATTTGACTTCCATTCAAGACCAAAAGGAAAGCTTTTAAAATAGAAATATATTTACCTATAGAACATGTAGGACGAAGCACTTTAAGCTTTTCTTCAAACTGCCTCTCCTCTCTTGAATAAATAATTTTCGTTTGAAAACTAGCTGCGGTATTTCTATTTTCCTGGTTAGGCACAGGAAATCATAATTTTTCAACGATTTTAGTTAATGTAAGTTTAGTAAGCAATTATTAAAATTAGGTAATCCCATATATTTCTACAAAAGTTGTTATTAATTAAGTTTTGTCTTATATGCTAACTTCTATTTAAACGTTGGCCTCTTTTTTTGCATTCGACACACTCCTTTGCATTTATGTTCAAATAATGAGGTAAATTAATAATGTGGTATTGTGTTACAGGGATTGGACAAATTAATGTCTAAAAAATAGCACAAGCGTATAATACTGGGTGAAGATGTTTGTAGGATAAATATTGTGTACCTTTTCTTTCAGACAATCCAAGATAAAGACAATTGATTTTGTCAAGATTCAACACTTAGTAAGCAGTTAAAAACTGCTTAAGAACTTGAATTTATAACACAAAAAGGCTACATTAAACTATTTAATATTTCTACCTAAAACTTATAATGACATCATTTTGTTTATAATATATTCTGATAAAAATAATTCAACATAACTGAGCTGAAGTGCATCTCTAATTCCGGTGAAACCAGGAAAAAATAGAACTTGGCGGGAACCTTTCCAAATTCAGGGCCAGTGGAAACTGACCAACTGGGACCATGATGTACTTTGCCAGGAACGATTTAAATTTCCCGGCCAAACATTGCCGAGTCCGCTAAAAACAGTTTACCGGGGACCGTGATGTATTTTTAAGGTGTAATTTATTGGTCGAACTTTTCCAAGTCCGCTGACGTTTCTTTATCGGGGATTAAATGTAATTTGACCATAACTTCTTAAATTTCCTTGCCAAACGTTTCCGAGTCCGCTAAAGCTGTCCACCGGGGACCATGATTCCCTTTGCCAGGAACGTTTTACATTTTAAACAAACCAAAACCTATTTTCGCTTGTAACTCTTTATTTTACAGTTCTGAAACGACTCTTCGTTAGTACAAATTCAATTACATTGTAATAATAATAATAAATACCCCGCCGCAGCAAACCTGCATTCTCAGTGAATTTCCAATGAATACACATTAAGCCACTTACCAAGATTCATAAGAAATAAGTTCACAAACAAGCGATACCGGTACTTAAAATATCAATTATTATCCATAAGAATAACATTGGGGATAAGTACGCAGGTTTCTGCAACAAGGAACACAAAATATGGGGTTTTATGCAAATATCAATAACACTCATCTAAGTGAAGTAACATACCAAGTTTCATCCATATACATTCATAAATAAGTTATATATAACATTTTATAACATAGGGACTGATTAGATAGGTTTGCTGCTACGGGAACCATATACGAAAAATAGTTGTTTCTCTGCAAACAAATATAAACCACAACCAGATGAAGCCATATACCAAGTTTCGTCAGTAAAAGCTCTTAAATTTAAATTAAGCTCTTAAATAAGCGAGATATGACATTTTTATTTTTCCCTTAAGAATAACATTTGACAACGTACTGTGTTTAGCACTTTCAATATCTCAGTAACCAATTAACGTAGAGCAATAATAAAAATAACAATTTTTTAAGCCGTATTCAATGATATAAATCAAAATTTGATTGAAATAAAAATGACATGTGAAAACTTAAAAACCCCATATTTGGGGTACAAATCCACCCGTAACCCCGCTTTGGTGCGATTTATCTGGTTTTCTAAATTGTTCAAATAAATGGTACTTTACACATTTGTGCCAAATTTCATTAAGATCAGACCTTTTTACGAGAGTTTTCGTGCTTATGGGCACACATTACGCATTATACATATTTGAACGGTGTTTTTGGCATCTGGACCTCAAAATGAAAAGTTATCATGGTCTTGGACTGAAGTCTTACCATGCTACTTCTACCATGCTATAGTCCTACAGTAATAGCTTCTTCCCTATAGGAGAAATTCGCTAAAACATAGTTATAAAACACAATATCAGGTACATAATGTAAAAGCAAACAAAAACGTTTTTGCATGGATCAAAACTCATTAAAAGTCATTAGAAATTCGTATTGACGTCTCCATAGCTTGTAATAGTTCATTGACTGCACAGAGTTTGGCTCGTCCACTGTCCATACAATACCACTCAGAAGACAATACTTCATGAAAAGGATGCCTTGTTGACCTTACTCGGTGGGTCTTTGTTTTCTCTTATCTTTACAAGGGTTTCTGACCTTTCATGGATTATCTTCTATTTTAGGATTTTGTGTAACTATTGTAGGTTGAAATATCTCAGCAAGTTAGTCGTATTTTGGATGGTCTTTAATGAGTATAATTTAATATTTATTTTTCGGGAAATGAGGTCCAATAATGTTACTGGATTTGAAGAGTGAACTATCAAAGCTTTTGTTCTAATTGCTGACCCTATCATTTTCCCTATCAAATGTGATCATATTTAATTTAGTTCCCAAGTAATAAATGAGTCGATATAAGGACATGATTAAAGAATTATTGAAACAATTGCTTAGTATTGGAACCCATATCCACTGAAGTGAAATCAGTACAGTCAGTTTATTACATTTCAACATTGTAATCTATTGGGGGAAAAAATTTAAAAAACACTTTTTGCAAACATGTGATCTGATTTCCTGTGTTTTGCGAAGAACCCAAATATACTACTTAATCATTTTTAATAACCTTACTAAAAAACTGTGATAGTAACCGGTCTCTAGGATTTAGTGAAAACTATTCAAGCAAGAGTATTTGCCTTATATTTTGGTTTTCAAAAACTGCAGTGCAATTTGTTTACCTTCTGCCAATAAGAAGATAGGTAGACCATAATGAGTTAGCAATATTTGCATTCGTGTTGCTGCATAGGTATGAATAAAATACGAAACTCAGTAAAAAGTACTTGAACTTGGCAACAATAACTGCCCATCTCCTGATGGCTGAACAGATACTTTACATATAAACATGGTTTAGCATTACTAATGTAATACTGATGTATGTTGCGTGTATTTTTAAATTTGATAACACGTTACAGGACTAAACAATATAAATAAATTTTCTATAACCTATTGCATTAGAGTAGCAGCCAATCAATTTAGGTCTGGCGCTGCACTGCGTTTGGTCGAGTTTAATATATTCACCGTCACGACCAGGCAACATTGTTGTAATTAAACCGGTATCATTTTGAATTTTGCGAGTTTTTCAGCATCAATATGCTCCGTATTAAGAGTTTTTACGTATGCAATGAATTTGAGGAAACATAATTTTATGTTTTTTAAATACAGTGAATAAGCTTATTCTTTAAAATAATGTTTTTAAATCGAAAACATTGTAAGTTAATAAAATTAACCACTTGATTTCATTATACAATTCAAATCCTGTAAGAGAAGATTATGAGCTCAAAAACCAGTTTTGGTAAAAAGGACTGAAAGGTTACACTTCAATTTGTAGGATCTGTTATTAAGTCAAATAATATAACTCGACAATTTTGAATATGTTTTATATTTTCTTACAAAATTAAGTTCTGATGGGGCCGCTATTTTTAAATCACATGTTATTTGCAAGATCAACTTCATTAAACTTGCAACTTATATGTTGCCTGTAAAGATTATCTTTTAAACAAGTTATCAGTCTTCCAGCCATAAATGTTGCTCTCCTATTTTGGAAATCACTATGGATTAATTTCCTGTTATTTCTAATTGTCTTCTGATAAATGTCGGAAATGTTTCCAAAACCCCCCCATCCCTCAAAAAAGAGAAGTAATATAATAAGGTCTAGTTATCGCCCATTAAAACCAATATTGTAAACTTCAATACTCTACAAACGTGTTTAATGAATAAAAATATTCTTCATGAATTTACACTTGTTAATACAACACACTATCTCGTTAATTAACAACCTAACGAATACTATTTGATGTTACATATTTATTATTTCTTACATAGTACTTATCCTTGTACCAGTTAAATGTCTTGGTTGTACGATTAAAACTTTGTCATAAATCTGTCTTGTAAAGCGAATTGAAAACTTATTAAACTTTAAACAAGTTTACAAAATCACCAACACCACAAAGTTTGAAGAATTTAAAAGAGAGATGTTCACATGTTCACCGATTCTGACTCAAACATTAATTTCCTGGTTATTTTTATTTTCCAGCTCCAGTAACAATTTCCTAGTCATGACGTTGTATATTTTATAATATTTAATAAACAAAATTATCACCTAATTTACAGAATGCTAATATTGTTTTGCAATTATGGACGTGGTTGAGTTGCTGGTCCCATGTAGCCATTATGGGAATCTCGACCTCGGCTAGCCCTGGGCAAATTGTTAGATTACAAAATGGTCACTGTATCTGGACTGCTGACCACATTGGGCATTACAAAGATATCGCGTGATTAAGGAAATTAAGGATACAATATATTAACCTGATTTGCGAAATAATGATTAATGACGATTATAATTTTAAAGTAACTAAAAAGTGGCCATTTTACATATTTCAGTGTTTTTAACCATTTATAAACGAATTGCAAAAAAGGTGTAAATTAAATATAAATATTTTTTGAAATACTTCGTAATTGAAATGATTGATGGTGTCACCAAAACATCAATAATGGCAGAAGTATTTAAAACGAGCAAATTCTATATAATATGATTACGCTTTTATACATTTCGCAACACCTTTGTGTAGTTTTGAGCGATAGAGGGATTTAACCCTTTCTTACCCTTTCCCTTACTTACCCTTTCTTCTGCAGTCTGTTTAAGGAGAGCCAAAACCATCTCATCATCCCCTCTAAAAGACGCAGCAATATTTTTGGATTCAGGACAAATTCACTTTCAACTGTCGCGTCGTAAGGGACTTTGACGTGGGAGGACTACGGGATCTGAATGTATTGGAAACACAACCAAGCTAAATACTTGGCTGGTTGTAAAGCAGGCGTCCTGTTGGTGTATCATAAACTTTAAAATTACTACATAGCCTATTGTTATTCTGTGATGGCATTTAATAACACATAATCCTCAGACTTGAAGCGTGGTTACAATAAAGACTTTGTTAGTTATTCTCAGAGTAAAATTATATTATGATAAGGAACATTAAAAACGAAGAATCTTTAAAATTGTCCGAAAATCCCTTGCCGACAAATTATAAAAACTGCCCACGTACTTGTAATTATTTTTGAGTAATGTCATAGAATGTTTTAATTAATACAAAACGATTTCACTGTTTAATGTTTTCACTATTTCACTGCTCAGAGAAACTTTTAGGAAAAACATTCTGATCGTGAACAAAAGGTGCTAAATTAAAATTAAAATTAGTTTTCCAAAATATTAAAAGGTATGAAACTGCAATATTTTCCACCCCACAGTTTGTTTGCACGTATCAGAGCGAGAGAATGAGCAGCATCAGCATTGGCATGGAATGGGGCACCCTCACGGTCCACGGCGTCCTTTAGGAAGACGTACTGTCTGTTTTAGTTGTGTTTGTAAATTACCAAAATCTAAATGAAACTCAAGTTAAAACTAAATTTCATTCTTTTGGTGTTTAGTAGAGCTTTAAAGTTTTTTTGTGATTTACAATGTGGAAGTAAAACTTACTTATAATGATGACTGGAAACTTTAAGTGCGATATGAAAAACCTACGTAAAATAACAACTTCTGTCTAAGTCGCATACTTTTCGCAATACGGTCCCAAAATAATAGCTTCTGTCTAAGTTGAATACTTTTCGCAATATGGTCCAAAATAATAGCTTCTGTCTAAGTTTCATACTTTTCGCATTATGGTCCCAAAATAATAGCTTCTGTCTAAGTTTCATACTTTTCGCAATATGGTCCCAAAATAATAGCTTCTGTCTAAGTTTCATACTTTTCGCAATATGGTCCCAAAATAATAGCTTCTGTCTAAGTTTCATACTTTTCGCAATATGGTCCCAAAATAACAACTTCTGTCTAAGTCGCATACTTTTCGCAATACGGTCCCAAAATAATAGCTTCTGTCTAAGTTGCATACTTTTCGCAATATGGTCCAAAATAATAGCTTCTGTCTAAGTTTCATACTTTTCGCAATATGGTCCCAAAATAATAGCTTCTGTCTAAGTTTCATACTTTTCGCAATATGGTCCCAAAATAATAGCTTCTGTCTAAGTTGCATACTTTTCGCAATATGGTCCAAAATAATAGCTTCTGTCTAAGTTTCATACTTTTCGCAATATGGTCCCAAAATAATAGCTTCTGTCTAAGTTTCATACTTTTCGCAATATGGTCCCAAAATAATAGCTTCTGTCTAAGTTGCATACTTTTCGCAATATGGTCCAAAATAATAGCTTCTGTCTAAGTTTCATACTTTTCGCAATATGGTCCCAAAATAATAGCTTCTGTCTAAGTTTCATACTTTTCGCAATATGGTCCCAAAATAATAGCTTCTGTCTAAGTTGCATACTTTTCGCAATATGGTCCAAAATAATAGCTTCTGTCTAAGTTTCATACTTTTCGCAATATGGTCCCAAAATAATAGCTTCTGTCTAAGTTTCATACTTTTCGCAATATGGTCCCAAAATAATAGCTTCTGTCTAAGTTGCATACTTTTCGTAATATGGTCCCAAAGTTAAAATATGACTTAAATTTGTGATTGAATGTTACTAAGCTGAGCAATTACTGTTTACATAATGTCATTGTAGAAATATATAATGCTTGATATAATAAAAACTTACATTTTGGATTTCTATCATCATTTAGGATTATTTTGTGGTTCTCTAAAGATAATATTTTATGACTCTTATTAGTCTGATTTCCCCTAATAATCTTCATTGTTGTATTAGTTTCCTCTTCAGTTCCTTTTCTTAAGTGATTTTAAATCATTATTAAAATTATTGCTTTAAATTTTAATTCAGTGGTTCACACGATATTTTGATTGATACACGATTCCTTTTAATTATAACTTAAAAATTTAAAAAAGTTCATAAGTATTTAACACGGTTAATATTAGGATGATTTTAAGATATTTTGGTAGCTAACAGTGGATATAATGCAATAATTTGTCATTTTTAAAATGACATAAGGATACTTTTATGTTACTTTCAGTTATGATTTACTCTTGAAAATGATAAATGTCTTTTTTCAAATAATCACCAGGATAGTAAAACAAGAGCATAGATTTTGACTATTTGTAGCCTGTGCAATACAACAGGTGGTTAACAAGGTTTGTGACATGTTGGACCCTGACAACAGCGCCCTAATTACAGTGTAATTTTGATGTTTAATTCACAATAAGTTATAACCACATTGTTTATTAAGCTATGAGTAGTTGCTAACTCATAGTATAAGCTGTTAATTATTAGGTTGATAGCAGTCATGATTAAGGAAAAATTAATAGAAAATGTAGAACCTATAAATGGAACTTTAAAATAATGCTTCTGTACTTTAGTATTTTTACACAAATATTACGTTTTAATTTGTTAGATATTTTACTACTTATATCTAATTGTTTATTTTGTTGATTGTTTAAAAGCCCCGTGTTAAAAATTTGTTTCATTGGAGAAGTTGTTGAAGCAAATTAAGTATTAATATAAAAACTATAAAGGACAAAAAAATATAAAAGAATCATGTAAATTATCGACCCCGCAAATTATCATGATGATAAGGCTGAAGAAGTTGGGGTCCAATATGCAGCCTCCCTCACCAGTACCCTTCATTGGTGTGGTGGAGGGCATAAGACCCCAATTCGGAGAGTGGATAGCGCGATATGTTGCCTTATCACTTCCGAACTGCCTATCCCTTATCACTTAAAGTGAGCGCTGCAACGTTTAGGCATTCAGACCAATACAACGATCCCCAATCAGGCCAATCGAAGCAGCTCTCTGGTTAAGCCTCCCTGGTTTAAACGTGACTTTGTACCACTTAAACAAGTGTCCAGTCACCAGATAATATGCTAACCTTGATTACATTAAAAAATTAAATTTGACATGTATTTTTAGACGAGGTGAGACCACATAATTCCATTAGCCATAAAAACAATGAAAGTAGTTGTGTAGGTTCCGCATTAGTCTTTAGATAATATGTTTTTGAACCTCCTAACAATGTTGTATGTAATGTACGTTGTGTATTGACTATAATCTTGCTTATGTAAGTTACCATTAGAGCAACTGGACTGCCAACTACAGTATATCAACACCATAATGTAAAACCACTCCGAACTCAAACTCCTTCCTACCTGCCTAAAGGTTTGAAATGTTTTTATTCAAAGAACTCATAATTAACAAAACAAATATGTATTGCAAATAACAAACGAAATTATGTTTTAACTAATGTTTGATTTGAAATAGAGTGGAGAGGGAACCTTTATAAAAACCCAGTCGCAACATATGAAACACAAAGTTGTTGGCCAAATCAGCGGCAGGAAGTTATTCCATTACAACTTGGAACATTTATTCGCACTTTGAACCACATAACAGGTGGCACTAATCACTTTTTAATTAGTTCACAATTAGTTCCTCTTCGCTTTATGGAGTAATTTATAAAGACATAATGTCAGGATGTGTTGTGTTATTGACATATGTTTGGAAAATATGAGCTACTTAATTATATGTGCCTGGTGATAAACCAATTACGGGATGTAATAAAATACGTCTTACAACACTTAAGAATATATTTACACGTATACTGATTCACATACAGACGGTAAACATATATAAAAGATATTTACCGTCTTGCGTTACCTTGTTTACCGTATGTGAATCAGTATAGGTGTAAATATATTCTTAAGTGTTGTAAGACGCCTTTTATTACATCCCGTAAGTAATAAAAACACGTAATATGCTAGTCAAAACGTTATAAACCAATTGGCAATTTAAATATCTGCAAAAAATAAAAATAAATGTATTTTTAGTTGGCTGTTTACAGATTTTACATATATTGCTGGTTAAGATTATACAACATTTTAACAATTATATTTAAACTAATTTTCTTGCAAAACATTATTTTGAAACAAAACAGTTCTGTAATTTCCTCTCTGTTGTAAAAACCCGAATTAAATATTAAATATCAAGATAGTATAAGTAAACGAAGTTGCAAATAAATCAAAATAAAACATATTTTCTACCGTAATGTTTGGCGTTATGTATAGCAATGTTACCGAAAGTGACTTGTGTAATAAAAAAAGAAAGTTCATAAGAAGAAGAACGGAAGCTAAGTCACATCCATCACGCATTATGATCGGCAGATCCAAGCCTGTAAACATGAAAACTTATGGTGTCTCAGGCAAGCAATTTTAATAATTAAAGAAAGATTTAGATGTATTCAAAACAAATAGTTTGCACCGTATGAATAACAACGGTTACATTTTATTGACAAACACTTTTGTAGACCGGACAAACAAACCTCGCGTTACAGCAATCCAGCAATCCAGCAATCCAGCAATCTGGGTGGTGGGACAATGTAGATATTTACCAGCGACTGTTCCATTTCCTATTATAGTAATTGTAATCAACAGTCAATTAATGAACCGCGCAATTTACCTGTTTCTTAGCGTTTAACGACAATAACAAAACTAGCAGTATTTATGTTAATGACGTTATTTTGGTTTCTATTAAAAAAACTTCTATTCAGTTCTTAAACGTTTACACTCAATCATATTCAATCTTTGAATTTGAGTTTTAAATGGGGTTTCTACAACCCCCATTAAATAGTATGTTTTATTATTTCCCTTGAAATACTTAATGGATGTTCTAAGTTTCCCCGATAACTAGACATTTTAATTATTACAACGTCTTTGAAATATAACTGCTGAGAGGATCTTAATAAGTATTAAAAGAGATTATAAATAGTGAAGCGAGTTGTGATAAAACAAACAAAAGAATGTTGACACATACGAGAATTCCCAATAAGCACCTTCCGTGCAAAATGCGCCTTTCAAACGCAAAACGCATTGATTCAGTGTACCAAATCATTTTTTGACGCTGCGCTTTAATTGTTAACTAAGCTGGTGCTGTCTTACCCTTCTATGAAAGTTAAATTTAAATAAGCCTGCTGACAAGTGTAGACAAACATACAATTTGAAATACTCTCTCCATGTTCTAGTTATATACAGTGTGTCTCGTAGATCTCTGGACAAAGGTATGTAGCATTATTAACAGCATTATTAATGGGTCTCCCATACATAGTTTTCATTTTGTCTGTCTGTACGTGTTTTCACTTTAAAGTTCATATATAAAAAACCTACAGAGTCAAATTCGATTTGTTATGGCAATAGAGTCTATCAACACGAAAGTTATTACGTGATTCAGACAATTTCAAAATGGTGATGATTTAAAAATTTCTATCTTAAATAGCTCAAAAACAAGCCATTTTACAAATTATTTACAAGTATAACTTAGTTTAGGGAATCCTAAATAAAATCGAACGATACTTAAATTATTGAAATCGAATCAGATAACCAAGCTGTTACAATTCTTGTTATTTATTACATTGTTGTACTGTGGAGAAACCAAAGATGGGCCAATCACACAACAAGATGGGATATCCAATAACACATAATTGCACCAGCTTGGTTATTTATTACATTGTTGTACTGTGGAGAAACCAAAGATGGGCCAATCACACATCAAGATGGGATATCCAATAACACATAATTGCACCAGCTTGGTTATTTATTACATTGTTGTACTGTGGAGAAACCAAAGATGGGCCAATCACACATCAAGATGGGATATCCAATAACACATAATTGCACCAGCTTGGTTATTTATTACATTGTTGTACTGTGGAGAAACCAAAGATGGGCCAATCACACATCAAGATGGGATATCCAATTACACATAATTGCACCAGCTTGGTTATTTATTACATTGTTGTACTGTGGAGAAACCAAAGATGGGCCAATCACACAACAAGATGGGATATCCAATAACACATAATTGCACCAGCTTGGTTATTTATCACATTGTTGTACTGTGGAGAAACCAAAGATGGGCCAATCACACATCAAGATGGGATATGCAATAACACATAATTGCACCAGCTTGGTTATTTATTACATTGTTGTACTGTGGAGAAACCAAAGATGGGCCAATCACACATCAAGATGGGATATCCAATAACACATAATTGCATCAGCTTGGTTATTTATTACATTGTTGTACTGTGGAGAAACCAAAGATGGGCCAATCACACAACAAGATGGGATATCCAATAACACATAATTGCACCAGCTTGGTTATTTATTACATTGTTGTACTGTGGAGAAACCAAAGATGGGCCAATCACACATCAAGATGGGATATCCAATAACACATAATTGCACCAGCTTGGTTATTTATTACATTGTTGTACTGTGGAGAAACCAAAGATGGGCCAATCACACAACAAGATGGAATATCCAATAACACATAATTGCACCAGCTTGGTTATTTATTACATTGTTGTACTGTGGAGAAACCAAAGATGGTCCAATCACACATCAAGATGGGATATCCAATAACACATAATTGCACCAGCTTGGTTATTTATTACATTGTTGTACTGTGGAGAAACCAAAGATGGGCCAATCACACAACAAGATGGGATATCAAATAACACATAATTGCACCAGCTTGGTTATTTATTACATTGTTGTACTGTGGAGAAACCAAAGATGGGCCAATCACACAACAAGATGGGATATCCAATAACACATAATTGCACCAGCTTGGTTATTTATTACATTGTTGTACTGTGGAGAAACCAAAGATGGGCCAAACACACAACAAGATGGGATATCCAATAACACATAATTGCACCAGCTTGGTTATTTATTACATTGTTGTACTGTGGAGGAACCAAAGATGGGCCAATCACACAACAAGATGGGATATCCAATAACACATAATTGCACCAGCTTGGTTATTTATTTCATTGTTATACTGTGGAGAAACCAAAGATGGGCCAATCACACAACAAGATCGGATATCCAATAACACATAATTGCACCAGCTTGGTTATTTATTACATTGTTGTACTGTGGAGAAACCAAAGATGGGCCAATCACACATCAAGATGGGATATCCAATAACACATAATTGCACCAGCTTGGTTATTTATTACATTGTTGTACTGTGGAGAAACCAAAGATGGGCCAATCACACATCAAGATGGGATATCCAATAACATATAATTGCACCAGCTTGGTTATTTATTACATTGTTGTACCGTGGAGAAACCAAAGATGGGCCAATCACACATCAAGATGGGATATCCAATAACACATAATTGCACCAGCTTGGTTATTTATTACATTGTTGTACTGTGGAGAAACCAAAGATGGTCCAATCACACATCAAGATTGGATATCCAATAACACATAATTGCACCAGCTTGGTTATTTATTACATTGTTGTACTGTGGAGAAACCAAAGATGGTCCAATCACACATCAAGATTGGATATCAAATAACACATAAATGCACCAGCTTGGTTATTTATTACTCAATTTCAAGTTTTTTATCAGATACATTTGCATTGAATTTTATAAAAGAAATTTTTGATGTACATAAATTGTAAAATGGCTGGTTTTCGAGCCATTTATGATATTCAATATAATATGACCGCCACAATCTTTGTTTTGATATTTCATAACCAGTTGACTTAAGTTTGGTTTAATTCAGTTTTGTAATATGAACTTAAAAGTGAAAAACACTTATAGACAGACAATTGGAATAATAGGCTTGGAAGACCCATCCATGTTCATGTGATAAAATGTGTTTTTCTCTTAACCTATGGAATAATGTTAACCTTTGTCTAGATAGTTACAAGACACCCTAAAAAAATATAGTACTAGCACAATTAATACAATTAGTGCAATTAACTGTCTGGGTAGCGTAGTGGTTATCGTGCTCGCCTCGTAATCCGACGTTCGCCAGATAGATCCTGATCAAAATAGCAAAATTTTGAGAAGGTTCGAAACTGGACTTAGCTGCCATTTGTCATTGGGCTATTAATTAATGATAGGAAAAGGTCGACCTTAGGTAGTAACAAGATAGGGTTTGGATCGTTCCCTATCAAAACGTAAAAAAATGCCACTGGCGTGGATGAAAAAAAACAATAATACTGTATACATGACGTTAGGCATTACTAGTCCTCATAATGAACCTTAATTTTGCAGTGAATATATAGGTTCAACGTCACATTAATTACTGCTAATTGTCTTGCAGAATGTTAGTCACATCCAGGCAGCGTCATAATAATTAGCATTGTAATGGTACAATAGTATAATAACAGTATTGTATGAGAGAAGAACACAGAATATAAAATAATGGCTACAAGATTTCCGAACAGATTGGATCCCTTCCCCTTTCTTCCAATCTTGTTCTTAGGAAGTTATTCTTTCCATTTTAACTACAGTGTGTTGAGGAAAGTCTTGTAAAGGAAACTTTTTTATAAAATAAAACACGGCTAATACTACACAGATTTGATTACTTGATTTTTACATTTAATTATAATTTGGAATCTTGGCCTTTAGCCCGGAATCTTACACGATTTTTTATAAAACTAATGCTGCAATCGACTAAGACAATATTAATTTAAATTACACTCTTTTCTAAGGAAGGTAAATTTAAAGTTTGTCTTCTAGTCAATTTTATTGGAGTTGGTTTTAAACTTATATATTTACAACTCGTTAAAAAGGGGATTCTCGTTATTTCTTTTATCGTTGTAGATCGGGTTTTGCAAACGGTTTTGGTTGGTGTCTTAAGACATAAGGGTTGGTCCAATGCTCATAACCAGTTACATGGCATTGAAGGAAAAAATACCCCCGTCACAGCAAACCTGCATATTCAGCGAATTTCCTATGTATAATATACGACTTAATACCACATAAAGCCGCATACAAAGTTACATAAAAATATATTCACAAATAAGCGATATATACAATTTTAATTATCCTCCATAAGAATAACATTGGGGATGAGTACATAGGTTTGCTAAAACAAGGATCATAAACAATTGGTTTCTATGCAAATATCAATATAACTCAACTAGGCGAACGCTCGAACTACCATGCTACCGGGCCAATTTGTTTCAGTTAAAGCTTTTACTTTGTTCTGCAAAAATTCGGAACCACGCACAGTCAATGATGAAACCTGGGGAAACCTGTACTGTATTAGCTTCAAGATTGAATTGAAACTGGCGTCCCTCTCTTTACAGAACAGTTTAATTTTGAAAAAAGTACCAGTAATATTTCTCTTTGACTTATTAGACATGTAAAGAATAATCTTAATATTTAACAATTATGCTAGAGTACGTGGCGAATATTTTTTTATTGCATAATATTCCTCAAATAACATTCATACAATTGAACAAAGGATTGGTATATTTAATATAATTCCACTCAAATTTATCTTCCAAATATTTTATTTTGAATTAGTTCCACATTCCAATTTTTGGTTACATATTGAGGCGTTTCTCTGGTATGGCTAAAGGAACAGAGATAAAACTAAGACTTTAATGGACTGATAAATTCGTATAGGCTTTTTCTATTGGACAGCCTGAATATTTATGGGATACTACTTACCAATGCCAGATCATTTAATCTCAGGGGTTATTTTAATTACCAAGTTTACAAGGTTTACAAGGTGTCTCACGTAAGATGCCTCAACAGATTGCAGACGAACCAATTGACCTAGAAGGATGAAATAAAATTACTAAAACGACCCCAAGGAATAACGAACGAATATTTTTAGTTTGTTAAAAATACAGGGTGTTCCAAAAACGGAGGGTCACTAGTTCGAATCTCGGAATTTTAAAAATAAACATATGTCAAGTTATACATCATTTTAAAGCTCTGCACTCAACCAACATTTTGCCAAAAACAGAACTCACTTATCTTAATCCGTTTCAAAATGGCGGCCATTTTTTAAATATTGACATTTGTGGAATGCCCTATATCTGCTAAATCACAAGACATATGTTAGTTCTGGTTCTAAATTCGTACTAGTTTTAAAATCAGGCTTACCCTACATAACAGTATAAAATACAAAAATACGAAAAATATTTTTTTTTAATGTTTATGTGCCCAAAACTCCAAAATGTCAAATAGTAACATTAGTCAAAAATTATATCATATTTAAGGTCTTAAAAATCCTAGCAACTTTCTAATTTCATTAACCTTGTATCTTCTTTTTGTATTTTAGCAATCAACAACAATCATCATTTCCCCATATAAAGTGCATGTTATCTGTGCATAACACTTCCAAAGTACTCTGAGGCCTCTTTTATAAATGGGTTATTTAACATAAATGGAATTTATATGGGAAATGAGAATTTTTATTAATTGATAACAAACAAAAATAGATACCATGTTGGTATTAGAAAGTTGCTAGGATTTCCAAGACCTTTTACATGATATAATTACGGGCATACGGGTTTGTAAATGTAACCCGTATTTGTAACCCTCAATTTTTAACAAACTAAAATTATTTTAAGTTATTCCTTGGGACCGATTTAGTGGGAAATAATTTTATTTCATCTTTCTAGGTCAATTAGTTCGTCTGCAATCTGTTTGAGGCACTTTACGTGAGATACCCTGTATATACATTTGCCACTATTCCTTATCACATAAAAAACAATATGTAAGTTTAAACAAATTAGGGTGGCAAATTAGGTTCCATCCCACGGTGAAAATGTAAAATAACATTCTGATCTGATGATTAACGATGCACGAGTTGTCTCATGTAGTTTGTTTACACTATCTAAAATAGTTAGTTTATTATGTAGTAACTCTGATTGTTACTGAGAAACAGCGGTCCGTTTCATAAAAGTACTATAATACAGGACCTGCAACACAAGCCTTGTAAAATAAAAAGTACAATTCCTGTAAAATCTGTCTCATAAAAAATCTACAATCCTAAAATCACCTGAAAAATTCCACCTGTATTACAATTGAATCCTGGGATTTATTGTTTACTGTCATTACTTAGGCTAGAATCACGTGGTAATTTTAATTGCATACTCAGTACATTTCTTTTTTATATTCAACATTTATATTTAGTGTGTTTAAAAGGGAACGATTGTAACGTTATCTAATGATTTTATTTAAAATGTAGTCGTTCATGGTGTTCAACTCCCTAGGTTTTTTACTATACCAACCGCAATTACAATTCTAACTCAAATGTTTTCATATTTATGGGGAATAACAAATATTATTTCTATCTTATTTACTGTCTAATTTCATTAAAACTTGGTATGTGTTTTGATTCAATTTGATTCATACATGTAAAGCAATATTTATAACTTTAAGCTGAATAAATGGAGAAAATTAAAATTTGACTTTTTAAAAGATTTTATCTAAAAGATTATACAAAATGTTGGGGTACAACCCCCCCCCCCACCCCACCAAAAGAAAAGCCCATCACAATTGGGCGATCTGACTGGTTTTCTAACGGAAAATTGAAGTTGACCCACAAATTACTTAGAATTACCAAAACAAACAATTTAGTACTTAATTTACTGTTCCACGTCAATTGGTTACCCAGATATATAGCTAAAAACAGTACGTTTCATTATGGATATTAATAAAATTTGTATGGCTCCCTTAATTATGAACATAAATTAATGAAAAATAGTCTACAAAATAATATTCTCTTTATGCCTAGAACTGCTTTCTGTGTCTATTCTTTCTCTTTATACACACTAAAACACACTATTCAACTTAATAAATGATACTTGTAAATTTTTATGATGGTCTAAACAATCATAAGATTTTATATAATTTACAGGGCCTGTAATACAGGCCACAGCCCTCTATGAAACAAATCACTTTATAACTCTTGTAAAATGTACTTGTAATACAGGTAACCCCCTGTATGTAGTTTTACAGCTGTAAAACTTTATGAAACGCATAATTGTAATTTTAACTAATAATACAGGGAAGTTACCTGCAATACAGGTCCTGTAAGTTTTATAAAACGGGTATTATTTCAAAAATTTTAATTTTGGTGTAAAAAATCAAAGTATTCACTGAATAGGGTTAGATAATTTTATTTATGAAATTAGACAACTGTATTTGGGTATAGCTATAGTTACATATGTGTCACAATGCAATACCGTTTCTAATTATTAGGTTTTGTTTTATTAGGTATTTAAGCTTTCAACGAACTCAGAGAGTATCAGGAAATTGTTAATTAATTAAACAATCACACGTCAAAGCAATCACGGGTCGTGTTGCAGTGCAGATATTTACCAACTATTGTTACATTTCCTCTGGTCGTAAATGTAATCAACTGTTACTTCACACTGCTGCTTCATCTGTGAGGTCCATATCGATAAATAATAAAGAAATACTACTGCTCTGTAAAGTAGAATACTGTGTTTAATAGCTTGTTGAATACGATTCCATGTAAAACTTGTATTGCTTTTTAGGGTAAAAACTATAGTAATAATAATTCTGTTAAGCTATTTATATTATAACATATAACTCGTCAACAAAGGAACAATATGCTAGTATACAATTGTGTAAAAGCAACTCCTTGTCTTTACGCAGGATTATCAAGTTGTCGATCGAAATTCAAGGCTGAAAGTTAGAAAACAAAGTACAATTTTAAAATAAAAAAAGATGAGCTGTAATTATTTATAATATACTTCAATTTTTACAGTTTTATCAGGTATGAAACACGAAAATTAAACATTATTATTGATTTAATCTTTAGTAGACAGTCCATGTAATAAAACATATCAGAATGTTGGAGGCTGTAGCTTCTACAAGCCACTATTAGATATATACCATCGCAAAGCTAGGTATACCATACCTAACGTCACATACCATTGATACTACAAGTCGTTGAACATCTATGCAATAAAGCCTAACAATTTCGTTGAATCTGATACAAGTTTAGTGTTTCCGACTAAACATTACTGTTTTTCATTCAGAATAGTAGAGCAGCCTAGTTATAATTTGTTTCAGTTGGAAATTCGTTTTATTAACTGACGTAGACTTAGTGTCATATATTTTACTACTGTAACAGATGTCTATAACATCTGAATATAACTATAAACACAATATCAAAACCAACTTTTCTATAGTCGATACAGTTTTAACGATGGACCTTAAATGGCAAAAGCTACAAATTTAAGAGTGGGACTTACATGTAAAATAAAACATTTGTTTAAGTTTTTAACACTCCTTATTCAGGATGCCCATGTTATTATTTTTTTTTTTTTCAGCCACTTTTAAAACCACATAAAGCTACTGAGGTTAGCCTATAGCACATGTTATTAATGCACAACTTTACCTTTTCAAAACCACTTTCGATTAATTTCCCTGCTACCAAAAACATTTGTATGTTCATGTACTAAAGGATATGTTATTAATGCACCACTGTTACCTATACAAAACCACTTTCGATTAGTTTTAATTTAACAATAACATTTTAATTTCCACGTGCATTTTTCTACTACAAGTTTAGTATACAAGTTTATTACACTTTCTACTACTTGATTTTATTTCACTAACGGCAGTTCGTTTCAATACGCAATACAAACTCATCATGTACGGGGTGTTAAAAAAAACATTTCAGGACTTTGGGTAATGATTCCTCAAACGAAAAGAAAGAAAAAAGTTTTTGTGAAGGCATGTCCTAAAATGCTTAGTTTCCCGTCTACCTATCTTTATGGGTTGTTTTACTTAATACGTTATGTATTAGGAACATCTGAAGTTATCTACTTCAACCTGAGTACATGTATTACATCTAATAAGACGTACTTTGATCAAACTAACTTTGGGCTATTAGTTAATTATGCTTTCTTAGAACAGGTCAGTATTAGATAGTAACAATACCAGGGTTTGGACCGTTCCCTATCAGAACGTTAAAAAATGCCACTGGTGTAGATTCATCAAAATAAAAACAAAACTTCATTCACTACTTCTTTCTGCATAACAAACGAGTTCGCACGCAGCACACTGACGTGAGGGAAGTGGATTTTCTCATAACAACTTTTAAAACTCAAAATCAGTGTAAAAACATTAATTTATTCCAATTTTTATTGAAATCTGAAAACAGTAATTTTTCGGCTGTTCTGATGCTCCTGGTTTCATTTACTTGCAAAGCTGGGAATACAATTTTGTGCATTAAAATGTTAGGAGAAGGTCCAGACAGGCTTGAAAGTAGGTGTGAGGTTGCTGGGGATGATAAAAGTACTCTAACAAAGGAATAACAGGCTTTTCTAGTGTAAAACCCCCATAAGACAACCAACTGTGTTTAGTCGATAGACATTTTCTTTAATAACTCGGTAAATATGTATGCTAGAATAACGAGACAGGGCTTAAAACTTTTGCCTCACTAATTTCCATTTCTTTACATGCATTAATGTTACATACGGGGCATTTCTGACCCTTTTTGGGCCCAAAAACTCAAATTTTGAAATATTAATCCCCAAAAAAGGGATTTAGAGTTTTCCGATTGTTTTGCCCAACAAACTTGTCCAACCGATTACAGAAATGATTGTCTCTACCAAATTTGAAGTAAATCGGACAAAAGATGCGACCGCTAGAGTGCAAACACACACACACACACACACACACACACACACACACACACACACACACACAGACACACACACACACACACACACACACACACACACACACACACACACCACACACACACACACACACACACACACACACACACACACACACACACACACACACACACACACACACACACACACACACACACACACACACACACACACACACACACACACACACACACACACACACACACACACACACACACACACTCACACACACACACATATATATATACAATTTTGAACGACCCCCCAAAACGTGTTCAGAGGGTCACGTTAAGAACTTCTATGGTGGTCCCGGGCTTAAGTTTCACCGTGCGGGGCATGCTAATAGTTAACTTTCCAAAGGAAATTCACTAATAAGTTAGAAGTATTACTTTCTTAAGTGGTCAAATGATAATATTGTTTAGAAACGCTCACCAGTCGTAGTTAGCATCTGACAACTCTGAATATTCCAACCACCACGGCCAGTCCGGAGTGACTTGAGCAACGTAATTTCCTTATCATAACATTTAGGCAATTTATGATAACAATCTGTGTATATCACGTTAAATATTATATTTTAGTATACTGTAGTTGTAAATACGACTAAAAGGTATTATAAGAAGTACGATTACAAAAGGCACATGTTATCGGCATAGATCTCCTTATATAAGCAACGTTGTTTATTTGTTCGACCAGTCTTATTAAAAACATCCTGTCAATAATTATTTTGGAGGGAAACTTTTGCTGTTGTAATATTAGTGAAAACATTTGCGGATTTTCAGATATCTAACAAGAAAAGTCGGAAGCGATAGGCTCTCCCACACGCATCTTAGCCGTTAATAATTACATCGTCATATATTAATCATACACACCACAATTAAGGTAGTTTATTTTGGAAAAAATACATACAAATACAAATATACTACAGTGCTATAGGCACGACGTAAACCGACCTAACAAATAATAAAACTGGCTGTAATAGACAATATAATGTGTGCAAAATCACTGGCTATAATGTGTAAACATTTTAGTCATACTTAAACATAATTAACATAATCTACGTTTGAAACTGTTAGTTTTGTTTGTAGTTCTCGACATTTACTGAACATAACCCGGTAATAATCACCTTTGAGTGAAAACAAAACAAACTCGTTTACACAAAATCCTGCATTTTCGTCGTGAGAAATCACTGTGTACGCAAGATTTGTTGTAAAAGGGGATTACTGATCACTAATCAAAACCTAGTTAGGATCAGTAAGCAGCCTTGGGCCAAGGTTCTGGTTAGTGACCGCAGCTGCCCAGAAACTTACTGCGACATGTCACGCAAGCACCAACAAACAGTTCAGTGGCTTTGTTGGATATAAGACATCCGTTTAGCTTATTACTTTTTAATTTTCAATTTATTCTAATATAATTGATTGCTGCATTATATTTTTAATTAAAAAAATGTTTAAAGAATAATTCAAAGATTTTTTACAAATCCTGGTGGAGTCAGTTTTTAAGATATTGACAGTTCATTAAAGGTAAACAAATAATAACAATAATCAATAATTATAATAATATTTGTTATACCATCCTGAGTTGTTCAATTATTTGACTGTAAGTAATACGGATGGAATTATGATGAGTTCTGTATCTGTGTATACATACAGACTGTCATGTTGAGTGTTCTGTGCACATGACCGTGTTGAGCAATTGTGGAACGTTAAATTAAAAATTACCAACTAAAAATTCACATTTTGTGAATTTTAAAATCAATGTAAAGATTATCCAGAAACTAGTCAAACAAACTTCGCCAGGTTATTCTGTTGATAAAACAAACACAAGCCTATCTTGCTTGTTTTTATGTGTTCTTGCTTAGTTTTATGTGTTTTTGCTTTTGTATGTATGTGATTATTACACATTATTACATATATACTATGTATGCGATTTTAGTTAATCTTATTAGCTCATAAATGGCTTGCTAAACAAAATAATGAAAATAGGTTTGGAAACTTATGCTGAAGTTGTTCAAACTCTTTGAAATTTTGCTTTCATAATGCGTATATTGAAATGACTTAAAGTAATATCTATATTAAAATAAACTGGTGTTTTTTATCCAAAGATTTTGAGATAATCACTCGACGGATTTTTATGATTCTTTTTCTTAAATAAAATCTGTTTTGAGTAGAATGGAATGTCAAAGCGATTATTAGCATTTACATTTTTAATTTTTCACAAATTAGATTTTAATCTTGAAAACGTCTAGCAGCCGACACAAACGTTTATTTTAAGTTTGCTTGGAAATAACCTTTTTATAATATAATAAAAAACCATTTGCTGCGAAAAATGAAATCCATTGAATAGAAGTAGTGGAGTGAGGATGGTTTGTAAACCTACAGATATAGAGTAAGTATTGCGTGTTAGTAATCCTATGTTTTATAGTTGTTATTTTTATAGTTGATGCGGGCAAGGCCGCAACAAGCAGCTAGCACCTAATAAAAATAAACAGAATAAAATATACTACGTCTTAGAGCACTACGAAATATATTTACACTCAACCTATACTTTGTGTATATACAGTACAAGTCAATCGGCAAATATATACGAAATATGGTACAATACAATCGACTTCAATCAGTTGCACCGGCCAATCAGAGAATGGTTTTGTCATTTAGACGTAGTCTATTTTATTCTGTTTAATTGTAGCAATACGTATCGTGCTACTCGAAAAATATTATAGCTATAAAAGGTAAAGCCCTTAATCACTCATCACCAACTTATGGAGAATAATTATAGGCGATTAAAAAAAGAACATTTCCCTATTCCTGTGTAGAGGATCATAAACTTAATCTTAGTTTATGCCTCTGGGTGGCTTATTACATTATTTATAGGCTTACCTTAACAATCCAACAAAAATTGAATTCAAATGGATTTCAGGTCCGAAGACTCACTATCACTGGATATATAGGAAACCGATTTTTTTAGAAGTTGGATGAGTTAACATAGAACTCTTTTTTTATACCCGCCAAGAACAGATTTTTAGCAATATATAATATTTACATATTCATGTTTTCTAATATGTTTGTTTAAACTTATCATCCATGACTGGATATCTTCTAGATTGCACACATATCTACATAAACACAATTTTATACACTGAAGAGACATTACGACACATCCCATCCTAACCTCAAACTTATATTGATGATGAATTAATACCACGAGGTCGACAACATGATAAGAGTTGTTCCTTTATCAGTGCGTACACAAATATGTCGATATAATGAAACATAGTTTGACAGTTGAAATATATCCGGAAGATATAAGAAAAATGGAGATTACAAAACATTTCGAGTTCGAAGGATCTAAAAGGTGGTAAAATAACTGTGTCTACAATAATGAATAATGAATATTTAGAAACCCACCAGGGACAATCATTAAAATGAACTATTGAAAGTATACGACAATGATCTCAAGGAAAGTACTAGATATTTATGAACCAATAGGCAGCTTACCTCTCCTCAATCTTACTTTCGAAGTACGGGGAGGTATGAGTGGGTGATAGGGTGGAGTGTCGGTGGAGGGGGTGGTGAAGGAGCTCCGAAGTGTATAGCCCTACCACTTTTGAACTTGGAGTAAGCACTGATATTTTAGCATGACTCAAATATAATGAGGGTTACAACTATCAGGTTTTACTTTAAATCAATACTGCTTATAATTTATTTCAGCCTTGCAGCTTCTTATTTATGTTTACCAAATAAGCAAGGCAGTTGAAGGCAGTTAAAGGCAGTTAAAAACCAATGAAATTATTTTTATAAGTTTGAATATACTAATGTAATTATTTTTACTTAAAATCTTTCAGATTTATTTAATTATTTAGGTCATAACTGTAAGAGCAAACCGAACACCGCGCGCGTCGAGTGACACATGTGGTGTTATGTCCATAGTGTATTAACTTAGACTGACATGAAAATGAAAATGTTAGTATAGAGTTTCCATTTGAGGACCAACTTACATAACGTTACTGCACGTGCTAAGGAGGTACTCAGTGTAAGTAATATAATCAAGATATTTTAAATTATCGCAACATTATTTTTCACCTGATAAAAAATAAATAGCGCATTGGGAGTTGTAAACTGTTTAAAGCTCGAGCGTAACCATGTTATGCCACAAATCGTTACGCGTTAACACTCCACCATCGATCAAATGTGCAGCCACCTGTTGAAGCCCCAAGTGGCTGAGATAACTGTTTCAAACTTCATACCCAATTTCACACCTTGATGTCTCCCGAAAGCTCTTTTCTAGCTCTATTGAGTGTGGTAACAAATATAATAATTAAATTATTAGCCTAAGCTTATTTTGTAAGGTTTCATATATGTATAAAGTGCTAAGATTTAACTTAAAAATATTAAATTATGTATCAACTCTATTGCTGAAAATCACAGAGAATTTTAATATTTCATCAATATCCTATCAGTTAATTCAAGTATATAATTTTCTTTATAATGTATTTTTAAGCACATTGGGTTTTAAAGAAGGGACAAATATAGATAAATCCTAAAGGTGTGAAGATTTTACTTGATTCTAATACACCGCAAACATACAGGCAACGATGCTTAAGAGAGTTCAATGGATGCGCATACAATTTTTCTCTCAAAGCAAATATACTAATTTATACACCATGATAAAACGAAAAGTGAAAAGTAATGGTGACAAAATATACATATTCCATCAACAGTTTTAGGTCGCAGTTAATATAAAAATAAAACAGACGATCGGACGTTTGGAGAACACATTTGTGGGCTTCATAAACATTACGCACCTTTTTTGATGTAAATAATAAAATGTGTATACAGTTTATCGTGAAAAATACAAAGTATAATTTAGATCACAGTTGAATCTAAGAACACTTCAATGTTTATAATTTTTTGTTATACATGTCACTTTTATATTTCCTTACAGTAATGTTCATAATTTGAGCATCATACTGTACTATTGCTTTAGTTACATTATTTCTGCATTTGGTCTGATGCTTGGTAAGTGAAACCACGTCAGAGATATTTTTTTATCGAAACATGTATAATTTAATAGTACCAATAAAAAGGAAAAATTTCGTCACTTGTTGCCTATCAGTTATTGCCGCTTTAAGCAATATATAGGCTTTTGTGGTAATATCACCCTATCCTCGGATTTCAAAATCTAAGAATTCATTTAGTTTGAAGCTGATTCTTCAATGAATGATTGTATTATGATAAATTTCCAAGAAATATACACCTTCTTTTAACAGTTCTAGGGCAAAAGATAAGGTAAAGCTATAGCACGATATAGCTCGCCCAGTTATGTTTTTATCTAGTTTCATTATAGTATTATGGTTTACAACGATTGTTATTTTCATTTTGTGTACATTAATTTAATTAGTTACTTTTATATTCGAACAATTTAAACACAAATCCGTTGAACTAATGAATGAAAGTGAGTCGCCCATTCACACTTACACATCCACCATTTGGACCAACACTTAGAACTACGTAACAGTTGTTGCTCATCAGTTATTAATTAGTTTATAACTGATTCCATTAGAAGTGGGTTACTACATCTAAGAGATATAGTATCATAAAACTAACAGATTTAGACTACAATGGCATATTATCGATACATTATATTATCGAACCAACACAAACGTAGATTACCATATTCGGTACTCAATCTGTCAGTTCACATTTTGTGTACGCAAATTACACATGAGCGCATGTGAAAAGTGCTCATAAGTTGTTCATGTGTATCTACTATAAATATATTTAGTAAAGAAACATCCTTGTGTGATAATAAATTATGTTTACACTTCGATATAACCTATTCTGTAATGAATTGTCGTTTTGTTCGAGTATAATAAACAACAACTCTTAAACAATAGTTTTCATCTCATGTACAACAGAGTTCGTGTGAGGTGAGAGGGCACAAGTAAACTGATGGTCCAAGATTTCCTAACAGTCAGGATTTCCTCTATCCTCTCTTATCCTATTGCATTTCCAAGATTTGTGTTCGATTTCTATTTAATTTCCTGCACTATATCAAAGTGATATATCTTCATGGAAAGTAATTAATCAGTTTCAAAATAGATTAAAAGTATTTTTCTTGTTTATAAATAAGATTTCATAATGTACTGTCTTTCTACTGGTACTGTAGTTTTAGTATGCATTAGCTTAAAATATTTTCAACCTTATCAAGCTTATCTTAATTTGTTTCTGCAATGTCTTCAATATTTTTCAGGTGCGCATATTCAGAGTTGGATGTAGGCTAATTATAACATCTAAATGTATTTTAACATTTCAAACCATAACCATAACCTACTAACGTACTAATCGTACAACTTTAAAACCATTACGGCAGTATACGTGGAAAACATAAAAAATTAACGAATTTTGTATGTAGTGAAATAAATTGTGCAGTTAATTTTTCACATAAGGTATTTTTCACATAAGGTAACCGCATGTATTCTAAACCACTTTTCTTTGCTATTATTGCAAATATTGGTCGTTACAATTGCAAGTAAACAGACGGGTCTTTTTAAACTAAGATAAAGATCAAATTAACCAATGTATTAATTTATTGTTTTTTGTTGGGAGCTCGCTTAATGCAACCCGCCTAAGAATTATATACCTTCCATTATTCTGTTTTAAAATAAGATGGTATTGCTAAGACAGGTGAGACACTAAGACCGGTATGATTCCGTGTCGTATATCTCAATGAAGCTCCTCCAATATACATTATTGAGTGAATGTGACCTCGCTCCTTCAAATGGAAGCGCATTTAGTATTCAGTAGGTTTTACCTAACGACATCTTTCCATTTGGTGATGGGAAAAATTAACACAGACTTAAGTAGGATATTCAAGATTTATTGATATGTTTTTAATTGATCTGGAAAGTTTCTAAACTTGATTTCGATCAATGCTTCGAGTTTATAAATGAGACAAATAAATGAAAGTGTAAATATTTTCCGAAACATTCAACTATGCTCTAGAAAGTATTATTATTGAATATATTTTCTTGATCTTGGAAAACTAAACTTTAGTAAATTAGTTTAATTTATCTGCTTGAACAAATTAAATTTGTACAAACACTTAACTTTTTTATTAATTTACTAAAGATGAGTTTGCCAAAAATAACAAGAAACTACCAGCTATTTTCACACAATATCCCACTCAGAAGAACATTATTGAGTACATAGTTCAACAGTACTTATTCAAAAGTCCATAGTGAAAACTCTATTGTTTTTATCATGTTGGTTTTTATTTAAGTGCTATAGTACTACTTTATGTTTGCATTTATGTATATGTATTTATTAGTACATGCATAATGTGTGCATCTCACTACTTCATACTGGCTAAAGTTACGTCAGAAGAGCAAACTAGTTAAAACAGTGTCGTTTAATATACACTTGAGAAAGAAGCTATAAGAAGAAACCTATGAAGTTTAAAACTATTTAGAAGAAAAACTCACTGACCATTTACCAAACCTTTTACCAAACAATGTATACAATTTCAATAGATTTTTTCGAACCGAGATAATAATGGTATTGTAGTTAAGTATACACTTGTTCAAACACACAAAAGTATTATTTAATTTAGATCTCCTTAATAACAGTAAAATTTATATCCAAAATCAATAACATTATACTAGATACCAAGAAACTAAGCCCAAGACTATTATAAAATAAGACAAGTAGCAAAAAACATGAAAATTACTAAGATTTGTTCTAGACAAAAAATAATTAAATTTTAACTTACACTTTTCTAACCATTATTTATAGAGCTACCAAAATGAGCGGTGACGTAACGAGAATCAGCTGATAGAGGAGATTACGTGGTTGCGGCTTGAGATTGCAATCAATAGCCATTAGTTAAGTTCCGAGCTTCAACCTTCCGATCTCAAATAGAGAAGAATTGAGTTACGTCAAACCATCAATCCGTTGACTCGTCGTATTGAAAACTCTTTATATACTTTCGTAGCTGTAAAAAACTATCAAGGACTGTCACGAATGTGATCAATATGAAGATTATTCCTACGTATTTTAAAAGATAAACCATTAATATCTTTAATTTTAATTTATTTAAGTAAGAAACTAGGTACATTTTTAGAAATATTTAAGTTCTATATTACCTAAAACGTTGAATCTAATAAGAAAATCGTTTTCACTTTCAAAAATATAAAATAAAACTTGAATAGTTTAAAACTGGAACATTTTATAATTAAAGAAGAGTCCAGTAAATTATATATTGGCTGTATTAATTTAATGTGTGGTTTTCAATGTAATATCCCAAATCCATAGCAATATCCTTCCCAAAGATTCCAATTCCAATATTATTTCTAGTTCATAAGAACAAAAGTTAAGTTTCTTTATTACATTAGTTTCAAATTAATTCAACGAATTCCCATGAGATGTGTCTACATACATTAATTTTTAGTATACATTTCTCTGAAGATTAAAGATAAACGTGTATTACTACATCAACTATTTTATGTTTTATTTTACTGTTAAATGCTAACTTAAAATACATGATGGAAATTGCCAGCTGAAATAGTAGCTTAAACACCAGGGCCATGTTAAGTAGGTTTACAAATCAGGCACCAGGTTTTTCGGCTGTTATACGTGACTGTTAGTGTTAGTGCGATATCAACTAATTTGCAAATGGATTGCACTTGTATCGAATACAAATATGTTTTAACATACGTGCCAATTGAAACTCTTGCCATTTATATCATTAAAATAATGCATTTCATTTTATTAAATATTCTTATTCCTAATACAGTAATCATTCAAGCGAAACCAATTGCTTGAATTCTAGCAAATATCTTTTGTTTGGGAATGCTCATTTTCTATACGGTTTTGTTGGTTTAAATTGTGATTACATTCCAGAAGTTAGCTTGAAATACCTGTTCTTGTTTATGTACTGTGATCTGTTGGAAAGCTGATAAATAATCAATTATATGTATTTCTTTTGTTCCTTAAGATTAACATTGGAACTTTGACAGCCCAGGGGGTAAAACAATTAGGGTGGGTGTTTTCTAAAACACCAAAAGGCACATATAACTAACTTTTTAAGAGCTTATAACCATAGATTAAGCATACTCCTTAGGAGTATGCTTATACTATGGTATAACTAACAGATAAACAATCATTCAAGTGCTAATATTTTCGCCGGTAGTCTGCTCACAAAAATCGCCTTCTTTTTTAATTTAATAATATATAACATTAACAACCAAAGGTATATTCTTTGCATAAGACCTTTTATTTATTTTTTGTTATATTATTCAGACAATTCTTCTTGAAACACACAAGTTGGGAATTTTTAAAGGTCAGTGTTTTAAAGTGAGCACGGAAATCTTCCTCGTATGGTGTGTGTGGTGGGATCATGCGACAATCGAGCTGACAACCACGTGAGGTGATCATAAAACACTTCCAGCAACTTGACAAACATTGGTTTGAACAGAGAATTTCAAGTATCACAAATGTATTGTGTTAGCTCATGCGAGTGAGGGTGAAGGCTTTTAACTACCAGGTCACCATGGTCACGCCCTGGTGTCACGCACAAAACTACCCTCAACATTCACAACGGGTGTGGGCTGGGAAACAACACTTGTGGCCACTGTGTTCACTGTAAAAACAAACTCTGTAACTACCCTTATCACAATTTAATGTTACGTTTAGCAGTTTTATGTGGATATGTTTTTGCAGTAAAAATTTAAATTTAATGCCAATCAATTGGGCTTTTAATTCCAAGATCATTTATTGTTACTTACATTATTATTTGTAGTTGTAAGATAGTTATTATATTTTAATCTTAAAAAAATACTTTAGGTATTTCAGAAAAATTTTGTATTCATTTCCATTTTATCATATTCAGTTTTAGACCACATGAGAACAAACCTGATTCGAAATACAAGGAACCGAAATAAAAATACCCCCGTCGCAGCAAACCTGCATACTCGCCGAAATTCCAATGAATATATATGTCTTAATAACAAATTAAACCACTTACCAGGCTTCACAAAATAGCAAAATATGTTCACAAATTAGCGATATTTAAAATATGAGTTATTCTCCATAAGAATAACATTGAGGATGAGTCGCAGGTTTGCTGCCAAAAGGAACAAAAAATAATGGGTTATTATGAAAATATCAATAGACCTCATCGAAATGAAGTCACATACCAAGTTGCATTAATATACATTCATAAATAACAGATATAAACATTTTAATTACTCTCTATAAGAATAACATCGGGACCGAGTACCTAGGTTTGCTGCTACGGGAACCATAGGCAACAATTGTTTTTTGTGCAAACAACAATAAAACAAACCCAGGTGAAGCCATATACTAAATTTCGTCAGTTTATGTTTATAAATAAGCGAGATATACAGATTTTATTTTTCTCCATAATAATAACATTAAACAACGTACTGTGTTTAGCACTTTCAATATCTCAGTAACCAATTGACGTAGAGCAATTATCAAAATAACAAATTGTTTGTTTTTTAATGTTGCATTCAATGGTGAACATTACAATTTTATCTTAAAAAAAAATTACATGTGGAAACCAAAAAAAAATTGGGGGTACAAAACCCCCCATCGGATGGTGCGATTCGTCTGGTTTTCGAACTTGTTCAAATAAATGGTACTTTACACATTTGTACCAAATTTCAATAAGATCGGACTTTTTTTACGAGAATTATCGTGCTTACGGTCAGATATATATATTTAAATATATATATATATATATATATATATATATATATATATATATTATAATGCAAATATTCAAATTTGAACGAATGGTGTTTTTGGCATCTGGGGACCTCAAAATGAAACGTTATCATGGTCTCGGGCTTAAGTACCATGAGACCTACGTTAATAGCTTCTTTCCTATAGGGGAAATTCGCTAAAAACAAAACTGTGTACCCTTTGTTGTGAGATTTATTCTTAAACCAACACGTTTCGGCACCTAAGGTCATTTTTAAGGTTGATACATTTATTAAATAGTTCAGAAAGAAAAAATAAATGATAGTAAAATGTAATCAAATTAAAATCAGAGTAAAATTAAATAAAACAAATCCGTATGAATATTCATCGCTTAGTTGGAATTTATTTGTATTTCTTCTATCTATTTATTTCCTTGTTTCATACTCTATCCCTTATTAAAAACTGGATTTGTGACGTTAACTTGTGAATTTAGAATATTATGGAGGTTATCTTTATTTTAATGAATATATATAGTTCTTCTTTAGAGTTCATTTTCGTTCCTTTTGTCATATATTCTGTAACTGTCATATTTTTCTCTATACTTTCATAACTGTGGTTCGAGTCCCAAAGAAGTTCTGCATCAGTTAATTTCATGCTTGTGATTTTGTTGCTTTTAAGGGATTGGATATGTTCTCTTAACCTTGTTTTAAATGGTCTTCCTGTTTGCCCTATGTAGAATTGTTCACAATCAGAACAATCTAGTTGGTATATACATGATTTTTCATATTAATTTTGATTATCAGTTGGATTTTTCTTTCTCTTGATCATTTCAAAAGCATTATTATTGTTTTTTTAGCTAATTTCAACATTTATTTTTCAAATGTTTTTCTCATTGCCTTGTTGATGCATGTCTTATGTGGCACATTTATAGATTCCTTTCTTTCTAAGAATTGATTCTGATTTGGTCGCTCTATATTCTTCTTCATTTTCTTAATCATCTTCTCAATCATAGTTGTTTGATATCCGTTTTTTAGTGCCAAGTATTTTATTGTATTCTTTTCTTTATTAAAGACATGTTTGTTCATAGGTACGTTGATTAATATTGTTATCATCTATCTATTTTGTTACATTTTACTATCATTTCTTTTATTTTTCTTAACCTAACTATGTAATAAATGTATCAACCTTGAAATTGGCCTTAGGTACACAGTTTTGTTTTTATTCTGTTTAAATATAATAGTAGCCCTAAATAGTGAATCAATTTAAATTTGAACGAATGGTGTTTTTGGCATCTGGGGACCTCAAAATGAAAAGTTACCATGGTCTTGGGCTTAAGTATTACCATGCCACGTACGGTAATAGCTTCTCCCCATATTATTGTATATGAGCAGTAAAACAACTATTCCTATACTTTGCCTAAGATTGATAGGCAATATGCAATGTGTGTAATTGACAGGTTTATCTTTTAATGCAGGATCACAATTAAGGATTTTCTTGTTCCAGGATGAGAAAGGTGGGACTCATTGGTGTTAGGTAAGGCTGATAACAGCTTCAAGGCATATGGCCACGTCATCACAAGATAGTTGTTATATTCATTTCGCATAAGAGTGACACAAGGCTGGTCATGCAGGTTGGCGGAGTTGGGGGTCTTAATGCAAATATTACTAGATCAATACAAAATAAAGGAAGTCTTACCTATACAGTGCCCACTACACAATGAAGTGTTTCCCAAAGGCAAAGGTTTCTAATAACAAGAGCTCTTAAAATAATCTAATTATTTAAATATTAAAATATTCCATTTTAAGTCGCATAACATTATTAGAATTAGTTTTGTGCTCTATTTGTACTCTAATCCTGCGGATAATAGTGTCAATTGGCTATCATTTCAACCATCAAGCATTTCAGGTTCATTAGGCATGCATCAAAATAATATTAAAAAAGAATGAAATATTGTACTTTTCTGATTATAATGTGCGGTTGAAGGGCAAATTTGTTTTTCCCTGCTTTCTCCCGGGCTCCTGCCACCATCACATATCAAGAATAAAATAACAACAAAATAATAAATAAATTATTGCTTTGGAAACTTGAAACCCGTTCACCTCGTTGTAAACTAATTACAAAATAAATAATTCAACTTAATCTAAAATTAAACTTAAAACAATCCAGCAAAATCACGTTTGCTATTATCACGTTTAAACAAATCATTGTTTACCTATTTTGGATAGCTCAGATGGTTTTACTAGTCACTTGGGATTCGATATATATAAGTTGCCCTGAAAATCATATCATAACTTATAGTAAAATCAAATTCAAGTTTAAATAAATAGATTAAAATCAATCCCCTAGACCAAGATCCCCCAAGATCCCCTAGACCTAGTTGTTTTTATTGAGCTATTTATAGTTCAATAAAGTTAAACAAAACATGTTCTGTAACGGTTCATTCTTTGCTTCCCTATGAATATGTTCCACATACAGGAACATATTCATACAGGAACATTCATACATACAGGAACTGTTGCCTATGTGGACAGCAAAGTAAGAATGCAACATTACACCGACCTCATTTTTAATTCTAGTCCATAGTCCGTAATCATTTTTGTTTTGAGGTTTCTAGAAGCCAAAAGTTGCATTTTTACTAACCTATTAATTTGTTTTACGAAATGTGTTCTACGTGATGGTTTTACTGATAATATTGTAAAGTAAATATTAGCTACTCAACACTGCTGTTTAAATACTTAAAATAATTTGTAAGATTTACTTAACAACGCGTATGCATTGTAAATAATCCAGGACTGATGATCCACTTTAAATAATCCGCAGGGATAACTGAATTAATCCAGGTGCTGGGAAATTCGCTGTTTGGAATCACCTGATCACACTGTCGTGACGGAAAATGTGTGACGAGAGCTCACATTAACTTGCTGACCTGTGAAATCAATTAGCCACTGACCAACCCAGCACGCCTGCCACTGCGGCAAACGCAAGGTTAACAACGTTAGACTCTCGTCATAATATTTAGAATTATTTAAATTTGTATTCTACTGGGGAACTGGTAATGTAACGTTTCTTCTGTGGTAGCACTTTAATCAGAACGTTTTCTAAACAAACACCTTTTAACTATAATGTAGAGGATATTTTCGTAGCATTATTCCAATAGCATTGAGTTATAGATTTTCGTTTCAAGTATCACCGGGATCTGGGAGCTTGTTTGTATAATGATTGCCAGTGGCGGATTTAGAGGAGGGCTACAGGGGCTGCAGCCCAGGGTGGCAAACCTTTAGGGCTGTCAAATTTTCAGAAAAATCAAAACGTTTGATTACAAAACAAATATTTAAATGGGTAAACTTTTGACAAAAGCTGATGATAATGATGATCACCCCCTTCTAAAGCAGGTAAAGAAGGTAAAGGTAGTAATCAGTGGCTACTGTATTACACTTCCAATCCTTCACGCTTTACTTCCCCAAAACAATCGTAATACATTCATTTGCACAAGCGACAAGACGATTAGAAAGAAATTACAGGGCGGCAAGAGGCGAACTACAGTAAATGAGTAAATTCAACTTATCCCCTCGGCCCATCAGGCGCTGCACCAATGCTTGGACTTCATGTTTATCTGAACATTCACATAGCATTATAACTGTTTTTGTCACAAGACCAATAATGACTGAGTCACTTCTGAGGAACAAGGCAGTTTTGACATTCGAGTCTAAGATGAAAATAAGAAAATTTTGAAAATAATTATATTGTCGATTTATTTTCAAACTCAAGACAACAAAAAAGGTTGTTTTAGCCGACGTACGCTTAACATCAAAGGCTACTAAATAAACGTAAACTTGTGTCTTCTCATTAATTGCTCACTTCACTTTCACTAGCATACATTATCATTTGTGATACGTTAGAATGGATTAAATTAAGAGGCAATTGTGTAAATACGCCGCTGGGCACTTCACGCTCAGCAAATTCAACATAGTACTTATTAACAGTCTCGTAGAACTACAAAACAAAATAGGTAATTTTTTTAATGTATTATAATTTTTATATTAATTAAAAAAATACATTTCAATCTCACTATGACCTCTGGCTAGTTAGCCTGTTTGTAAATTTATTATTTATGCCCACAGACCAATAAATCGTAAAAAGTAAAAAATCGCAATGAATATTACTACTGAATGTGTGTTTTTCTACAGATCTAAGTTTTTGTTGAATATATAAAATGCAAGTTCAATTTGTTTGCCAAATGTTTATTTCTGGATCAGTGTTACTAAAACGACTTTACACACACTTTACTTTAGTTAAATGCTAAAGTATGTCTTCTTGGCACCCACTTCTTGTACAAAAATGTAATCGTTTCTTTAATTTCCAACATTTAAAATCTCACTTCAAGGTTCAGAAACGAAACTTGAATTAGGTTTCTATGGTTAATAATGCTCAATCCTAGTTAGGGCAAGCAAAATATGTAAATATAGAAAAAAGAGACAGGACATAAAGAAATTTTTATTCTGCTTGAGGTATGTTATTATTACCAGAATTTAACAAACATTTTCCAACTGAAAATTAAAAAATAGCATAATTTAATTAAATATTTAAATTAAACCACTACATCTGTCAAACACATTCATGGTAGCTAATTACAAACACGCCTGATTTTAACGTACTTATGCAAATTTTGCTGTTAAATATTTATTTTTGTTTATGTTTAATGGAACCAAGATATCAAATCTTGTTATTGGCGCATTACAAAGTTTTCTGTGTGAAAAGGTCATAACTTGATTCAAGTATGATTTGAACCGCGCCCCACCACCCGCACCCAGGCGAACTATGAGCAGGAAGCATGCCCCCATGGAGGCGGGGCGAGGGGCGGCTCACGTCCCTACCTAACAACAAGGAAGGCCGTGGAGGAAAATTCAATGAAAACTCACCGTTGAGAGAAAACAAATGTAATACAAAGCAAAGTGCATGTGAATACAAAATCCAAATCATTATTCAAATGGCATAACAGAACTCCACCTTTCCTCTAGTTTACAGTTTTAAATTAAATGTGAAAAATGTCTAATAATGCTTTTCTTATAAAACTTAACAACATTTAAACAGCTAAAATTCACATTTCTGGAAGTTGCAGATGAGATAGTAATAAAATTTTTTATAGTTTGCAATTTAACAATTCTCATGAGACTGGGTAAAATTAGATAAATAAATTGAATAAATTGAGCAATAAATTAATAAATAAATAACAGACAAGACAAACAGTTAACATAGATTACAATTGACATTTAAATTTTAATTGACAAGGAAAAGAGAAATTGACTTTAAAGTTACATGGCGATCATAAAAAAAATATTACAGTTTCCATAAACGCTCCATTCATACAGCGGCAACACATGTATGTTTCATAGTTCAACGAATTCATTTGTAATAACTTGCGGTAGGCGGTGACTGGGCGGGTCGCTTGTAGACCACCGGGGGCGACGGAACAGGCAGGAGAGGGGGCCAGAGTCCAGAGTGGCAGCCAAAGTGGAGGGGGGGGAAGCCCCCCTGAAGTTCCCTCTCCGCCGGAGCCATGTTGGAATCCGTGGTCGCTCCTCCCCGGGACCCCATCTGACACAGCAGGCGTGCTTAAAGCACCATGGTGTGGACACAGATAAACATTGAAACTGTTATAACACTAAACGAACGAACAATTATCACAAAATAGAGACACAATAACATCCGTGGCGCTTCCATTGACAACTACACGCCCTATGAGTGCAAAGCACGTTGCACGCCGGTAGTTGAGATCAGGGGTCCACAGCATGACGCCCAGGAGCTCTGCACACAGCCGTGCATAATTCCGGGCAACGTCCAACGACACAAAAGTAAATACTATAAAAAGATCAAAGTGAGACCGAGACGTGACCGAGACGTGAAGGGTCCTTGTCACGGCTCAACCTCCCCCACGAAAACAGAACCTCCGGGGTGAAGATGAGAAAAATGAACCTTGTCTCAAAGGCAGAACAAATATTACAAACTACAAACAACAATTAACATCACCACGAGAAACATGGTCAGGATGACACCAAGTAAACAAATGAGATATCAAGAAGCTAAAGTTTCCGTAGAGGGGGGGGGGGGGAAGAGAACAAACAGCAGACTCGGAAACGTGAAACTTCACCTACCAGAGGGAAAACTCACCTCCGGGATAGTTTGCTGGGCCCAGCAATGGCAAAGAGAAAAAAAAATGAGAGTGTGAAGAACACAGCGCACGAAGCAGGAGGGCGATCAAACCTCCAGCTCCTAAACACCTCCGAAGCTAAACATTCAGTTGGAAGTTCCAACCCCTCCACGGAAAGCCTTCAACTGAGATATGTGAGCTTTCCGAAAAACTTCTCCAGTATCAGGGTGACCAAGTCTCACCGTGACGGGGGACAAAAACTTGATAATTCTATGGGGTCCTGACCAACGATAACACAGTTTGGCAGCCTTTTTGTTGGCGGCGGAACTGATGGGGTGTGTTTGACAGAACACCAAATCTCCAACCTTAAAAGGGTTGGCAATGCGACCCTTGTTGTAACGCCTTCTCACTCTATCTCTACTGCGGAGTAAATTTTTTCTCGCAGCGTTCCAAGCACCGAGTATATCGCCGCTACCAGGAGTGGGCAGTAAATCAGACACTCTCCAAAGATTCGAAAGGGGGGAAGACGGCGGGTAACCCAGAAACAGTTCAAAAGGTACCGCCTTGTGGCTTTCGTGCTTAGCGGAGTTGAATGCCAATTGCAGCCACTCAAGAGATTCATCCCAAGTTGTCTGCCTCTCTGCATGATAGGCGATGAGAGCAGCTCTCAAGTTGCGGTTGAAACGCTCCGCATGAGAAGGTTGAGGGTAGTACGGAGAAGTAGTAATATGCTCGATACCATGTCCAAAACAGAAACGGCGAAACTCCTTTGAAGAAAATTGTGTTGCGTTATCGGAGACCAGTTGGCTGGGTACACCGAAGTTCTGAAAGAGTCGAGTCTTCAAAGCTCTAGTTGTTAGGTTAGTAGTAGCTCTTGGAAGAGGAAACAGCCAGCAAAACTTTGAAAAGGCGTCAACACAGACAAGCAGGTAAGTGTTACCAGACTCGCTAGCGGGTTCAACGCCACGAGCTCTAACCTCAAAAACAAGCTCATCCTTGTACAGGTACTCTGGACACAAGGAGCCAGACATGATTTCACACAAATAAATAAACAATTTCAAAAATACAGATCACAAAAACTTAACCTCCTAAGGGCCCTGAATTGAAATGCCTATCGATCAGATGAGGTCCCAAATAGAAGAACCACCTACCCATTCATACCGCACTAACCGCAAAATTGAACAACGATTCACACACACATACATACACCGATACATACACTAACAACAACACCTAACACTTGTCTGGTGAGGTGAGCACACAAACAAAATTTAATTTTGGGGTTCGGCCATGTTTTAGAAAATTCTTGCTCCCTAAAGTTCGGAAGCAAGACATTAATCAGATTCCACCCGGTGCCTCGGCTAAGGGCGAGCTCCTAATTGAAAAAAAAACACAGTGCGCACATCCCCACCAGAACAACAATTCTGCCCAGAAACTGTCAGTCCAGAATTACCCGAGAACTAGATCCATCCACGGCCCTACCATTAATTCAGAACGTGGCCAGTGATCGGGTCTCCCAGCCTCTCAGTCAGGAACCGGTTAGGTCCACAACCAAGGGCCAGGACCACAACCACTGAAACCACGCTCTGCTACCATCTGAACCGCGCCCCACCACCCGCACCCAGGCGAACTATGAGCAGGAAGCATGCCCCCATGGAGGCGGGGCGAGGGGCGGCTCACGTCCCTACCTAACAACAAGGAAGGCCGTGGAGGAAAATTCAATGAAAACTCACCGTTGAGAGAAAACAAATGTAATACAAAGCAAAGTGCATGTGAATACAAAATCCAAATCATTATTCAAATGGCATAACAGAACTCCACCTTTCCTCTAGTTTACAGTTTTAAATTAAATGTGAAAAATGTCTAATAATGCTTTTCTTATAAAACTTAACAACATTTAAACAGCTAAAATTCACATTTCTGGAAGTTGCAGATGAGATAGTAATAAAATTTTTTATAGTTTGCAATTTAACAATTCTCATGAGACTGGGTAAAATTAGATAAATAAATTGAATAAATTGAGCAATAAATTAATAAATAAATAACAGACAAGACAAACAGTTAACATAGATTACAATTGACATTTAAATTTTAATTGACAAGGAAAAGAGAAATTGACTTTAAAGTTACATGGCGATCATAAAAAAAATATTACAGTTTCCATAAACGCTCCATTCATACAGCGGCAACACATGTATGTTTCATAGTTCAACGAATTCATTTGTAATAACTTGCGGTAGGCGGTGACTGGGCGGGTCGCTTGTAGACCACCGGGGGCGACGGAACAGGCAGGAGAGGGGGCCAGAGTCCAGAGTGGCAGCCAAAGTGGAGGGGGGGGAAGCCCCCCTGAAGTTCCCTCTCCGCCGGAGCCATGTTGGAATCCGTGGTCGCTCCTCCCCGGGACCCCATCTGACACAGCAGGCGTGCTTAAAGCACCATGGTGTGGACACAGATAAACATTGAAACTGTTATAACACTAAACGAACGAACAATTATCACAAAATAGAGACACAATAACATCCGTGGCGCTTCCATTGACAACTACACGCCCTATGAGTGCAAAGCACGTTGCACGCCGGTAGTTGAGATCAGGGGTCCACAGCATGACGCCCAGGAGCTCTGCACACAGCCGTGCATAATTCCGGGCAACGTCCAACGACACAAAAGTAAATACTATAAAAAGATCAAAGTGAGACCGAGACGTGACCGAGACGTGAAGGGTCCTTGTCACGGCTCAGATTCCACTTGCAGATGAACACGTAATTAATAGTTTCTGTTTACTTGCAGTTGACCAAAGGCAACATTTCAAAACTAATATTATAATTAGATAACAGGTCTTGCTGAGTCATATTTTTATTCAATATCAAATTATAATTATTTGCTTATAATTACCATCGATTAACACCACTCATCTCAGGTCTTTTGCTTTGATCTTAAATCAATTTATTGGGATAGCTAATCGTTATATTTTTTGCTAAAAATAATTTTGCTGAATATATTTTTACTCTATACGCAATACATATGCTATGTAAGACATTGCCACTCTAATAAATATTAATGAACGTATTTATGAACACTTACACTTGATTAATGTTTAACAAGCATTCCTTAAACAATTTCACGAATCCAAGTTTTTCTTATTTTTCGATCTCACTTTTTTGTTTTCTTAAATATTATACCTCTACAATCCTAGGTATCAAGACTGCACTTGTTTTTGAATAGAAATTGTTGAGAGAAAACATAGTATGTGACATATTTGTGAAGTGGGTTACGTAGTACTTTATAATTTAGAGACTCTATTCATAAAAATTCTGGTAGACAAAGTTTAATAATACACAACGCTTACACCTTTGATTAACTAACTGCTGTCACGATATGCCGACATGCAAGACATTACAGACTCTTGAAAAACAGACTTAAATGTTCAGTTTCATAATATTTACTGCATTTAAGGGGGTTTTTATTGGTTAAAGAGGACAGTTTAACAGTATTTGTAAGTTTCTGCAATATGTTAGTATGGTTAATTTAGAGATCACATCTGAGATGAAGTGCAACAGGTGGGATATAGTCATAGGGCAAAACTTTTAGAACGATTTACAGTTAATCAAAATATTATACAATACGCTATTGATTTATCGTGCACTGCGCAGATTGGGGTCATAGTAGATAAACCCTGAATTATTTGCCATTAGGTTAACTGCTTTGTTGGGCATGAAGTTAAATGCAGGTATATGGTGTAATTACACGATAGGCACATGTTATTAGAGATGGCGTGTGCTCATAAAATTATTATATTTCCATAGTAGTTTTTTAAAAGTGTCTCTATAGAAAATAACGTCAAAGTATTATATCCTAAAGACAAAAGTATTAAGTCTCTGTTGGTAGACGTAGCCTTTGGCAATTGTTGATTAAAACTGTTCCGAAATACATACGACTGGTCTTGAGGTGTGTGAAGAGTAACAATCGTGTGAAAAATTTAATAAATCTTCAAAGTACATAACTAAGTTTAACAGTTTGACTCTTAACACCAAAAACCTAAGCACCAAACTGAGTACTAATATGACGTAGGCTAGGATACTTTAACTTTATTGGAGCCCACTTATGCCTGCAACATACGACTGCGCTTCTATTTAATTTTCACAGTAACTACATCTGATGATCTTTGTTGTACCACAGGTCCTTGCTCATTTTACCTTTGCTTCACCCTGAGGGAGAATATATGTCAGTTTTTTTGTTTGAGGGCTCATACAGACCGCTCAGTGTTTTTGGTTTGCTGGCTCAAACAGTCCGTTCATTGTTTTTGGTATGCGAGCTAATACAGTCCGCTAATTATTTTTGGCTTACAGGCTCAAACAGTCCGCACATTTTTTTTGGTTTGCGGGCTCATACAGTCCACACGTTGTTTTTGGTTTGCGAGCTCATACAGTCCGCTCATTGTTTTTGGTTTGCGGGCTCATACAGTCCGCTCATTGTTTTTGGTTTGCGGCTCATACAGTCCGCTCATTATTTTTGGTTTGCGGCTCATACAGTCCGCTCATTGTTTTTGGTGTGCGGCTCATACAGTCCGCTCATTATTTTTGGTTTGCGGCTCATACAGTCCGATCATTGTTTTTGGTGTGCGGCTCATACAGTCCGCTCATTATTTTTGGTGTGCGGCTCAAACAGTCCACTAATTATTTTTGGCTTACAGGCTCATACAGTCCGCTCATTGTTTTTTGTTTGCGGCTGATACAGTCCGCTAATTGTTTTTGGTTTCCGGGCTCATACAGTCCGCTCGTTATTTTTGGTGTGCGGCTCAAACAGTCCGCTAATTATTTTTGGCTTACAGGCTCATACAGTCCGCTCATTGTTTTTGGTGTGCAGCTCATTCAGTCCGCTCATCATTTTTGGTTTCCGGGCTCATACTGTCCGCTAATTGTTTTTGGCTTACAGGCTCAAACAGTACGCACATTGTTTTTGGTTTGCGGCTCATACAGTCCGCTCATTGTTTTTGGCTTCCGGGCTAATACAGTCCGCTAATTGTTTTTGGCTTACAGGCTCAAATAGTCCGGACATTGTTTTTGGTTTGCGGGCTCATACAGTCCGCTCATTGTTTTTGGTCTACGTGCTCAAACAGTCCGCTCATTGTTGTTGGTTTGCGGTTTCATACAGTCTGCTCATTGTTTTTGGTGTGCAGCTCATACAGTCCGCTCATCATTTTTGGTTTCCGGGCTCATACAGTCCGCTAATTGTTTTTGGCTCACAGGCTCAAACAGTCCGCACATTGTTTTTGGTTTGCGGCTCATACAGTCCGCTCATTGTTTTTGGTTTGCGGGCTTAAACAGTCCGCTCATTGTTTTTGGTTTACGGCTGCGCTTCTATTTCATTTTCACAGTAACTACATCTGATGATCTTTGTTGTACCACAGGTCCTTGCTCATTTTACCTTTGCTTCACCCTGAGAGAGAATATATGTCAGTTTTTTTTGTTTGAGGGCTCATACAGACCGCTCAGTGTTTTTGGTTTGCTGGCTCAAACAGTCCGCTCATTGTTTTTGGTTTGCGAGCTAATACAGTCCGCTAATTATTTTTGGCTTACAGGCTCAAACAGTCCGCACATTTTTTTTGGTTTGCGGGCTCATACAGTCCACACATTGTTTTTGGTTTGCGGCCTCATACAGTCCGCTCATTGTTTTTGGTTTGCGGGCTCATACAGTCCGCTCATTGTTTTTGGTTTGCGGCTCATACAGTCCACTCATTATTTTTGGTTTGCGGCTCATAGAGTCCGCTCATTATTTTTGGTGTGCGGCTCATACAGTCCGCTCATTATTTTTGGTTTGCGGGCTCATACAGTCCGCTCATTATTTTTGGTTTGCGGCTCATACAGTCCGCTCATTGTTTTTGGTTTGCGGCTCATACAGTCCGCTCATTGTTTTTGGTGTGCGGCTCATACAGTCCGCTCATTATTATTGGTTTGCGGCTCATACAGTCCGCTCATTTTTTTTGGTGTGCGGCTCAGACAGTCCGCTAATTATTTTTGGCTTACAGGCTCATACAGTCCGCTCATTGTTTTTGGTTTGCGGCTGATACAGTCCGCTAATTGTTTTTGGTTTCCGGGCTCATACAGTCCGCTCATTGTTTTTGGTGTGCGGCTCATACAGCCCGCTCATTGTTTTTGGTTTGCGGCTCATACAGTCCGCTCATTATATTTGGCTTCCGGGCTCATACTGTCCGCTAATTGTTTTTGGCTTACAGGCTCAAACAGTCCGCTCATTGTTTTTGGTGTGCGGCTCATACAGTCCGCTCATTATTTTTGGTTTGCGGGCTCATACAGTCCGCTCATTGTTTTTGGTTTGCGGCTCATACAGTCCGCTCATTGTTTTTGGTTTGCGGCTCATACAGTCCGCTCATTATTTTTCGTTTGCGGCTCATACAGTCCGCTCATTGTTTTTGGTGTGCGGCTCATACAGTCCGCTCATTATTTTTGGTGTGCGGCTCAGACAGTCCGCTAATTATTTT
The DNA here is from genome assembly GCA_963675035.1 of Allygus modestus. Lineage (NCBI taxonomy): Eukaryota > Metazoa > Arthropoda > Insecta > Hemiptera > Cicadellidae > Allygus > Allygus modestus. The sequence goes on along the minus strand of OY776114.1, from coordinate 161,516,649 downwards.
TGGCTTACAGGCTCATACAGTCCGCTCATTGTTTTTGGTTTGCGGCTGATACAGTCCGCTAATTGTTTTTGGTTTCCGGGCTCATACAGTCCGCTCATTGTTTTTGGTGTGCGGCTCATACAGCCCGCTCATTATTTTTGGTTTGCGGCTCATACAGTCCGCTCATTGTTTTTGGTTTGCGGGCTCATACAGTCCGCTCATTGTTTTTGGTTTGCGGCTCATACAGTCCGCTCATTGTTTTTGGTTTGCGGCTCATACAGTCCGCTCATTGTTTTTGGTGTGCGGCTCATACAGTCCGCTCATTATTTTTGGTTTGCGGGCTCATACAGTCCGCTCATTGTTTTTGGTTTGCGGCTCATACAGTCCCCTCATTGTTTTTGGTTTGCGGCTCATACAGTTCGCTCATTGTTTTTGGTGTGCTGCTCATACAGTCCGCTCATTATTTTTGGTTTGCGGCTCATACAGTCCGCTCATTTTTTTTGGTGTGCGGCTCATACAGTCCGCTCATTATTTTTGGTTTGCGGCTCAAACAGTCCGCTAATTGTTTTTGGCTTACAGGCTCAAACAGTCCGCACTTTGTTTTTGGTTTACGGCTCATACAGTCCGCTAATTGTTTTTGGCTTCCGGGCTCATACAGTCCTCTAATTTCTTTTGGCTTACAGGCTCAAACAGTCCGCCCATTGTTTTTAGTTTACGGCTCATACAGTCCGCTAATTGTTTTTGGATTCCGGGCTCATACGGTCCGCTAATTTCATTTGTCTTACAGGTTCAAATAGTTCGCACATTGTTTTTAGTTTGCTGGCTCATACAGTCCGCTCATTGTTTTTGGTTTACGTGCTCATACAGTCCGCTAATTGTTTTTGGTTTGCGGGCTCATACAGTCCGCTCATTGTTTTTGGTTTGCGGGCTCATACAGTACGCACATTGTTTTTGGTTTGCGGGCTCATACTGTCCGCTCATTGTTTTTGGTTTGCGGGCTCATACAGTCCGCTCATTGTTTTTGGTTTACGGGCTCAAACAGTCCGCACGTTGTTTTTGGTTTACGTTTTCAAACAGTCCGCTCATTGTTTTTGGTTTACGGGCTCAAACAGTCCGCACGTTGTTTTTGTTTTACGGGCTCATAAAGTCCGCTCATTGTTTTTGGTTTGCGGGCTCAAACAGTCCGCTAATTTTTTTTGGTTTACGGGTTCAAACAGTCCGCACGTTGTTTTTGGTTTGCGGGCTCATACTGTCCGCAGGTTGTTTTTGGTTTGCGGGCCCAATGTGTCCGCTTAATGTTTTTGGTTTGCAGGCTTATACAGTCCGCTCATTGTTTTTTGTTTACGTGATCATACAGTCCGCTCATTGTTTTTAGTTTACGTGCTCAAACAGTCCGCACATTGGTTTTGGTTTGCGGGCTCATAAAGTCCGCACGTTGTTTTTGGTTTGCGGGCTCATACAGTCCGCTCATTGTTTTTGGTTTACGGGCTCAAACAGTCCGCACGTTGTTTTTGGTTTGCGGGCTCATACTGTCCGCTTATTGTTTTTGGTTAACGTGCTTAAACAGTCCGCACGTTCTTTTTGGTTTGCAGGCTCATACTGTCCGCTCATTGTTTTTGGTTAACGTGCTAATACAGTCCGCTCATTGTTTTTGGTTTACGTGGTCAAACAGTCCGCACATTGGTTTTGGTTTGCGGCTCATACAGTCCGCTTATTGTTTTTGGTTAACGTGCTTAAACAGTCCGCACGTTCTTTTTGGTTTGCAGGCTCATACTGTCCGCTCATTGTTTTTGGTTTGCGGGCTCATACAGTCCGCTCATTGTTTTTGGTTTACAAGCTCAAACAGTCTGCACGTTGTTTTTGGTTTGCGAGCTCATACTGTCCGCTCATTGTTTTTGGTTTGCGGGCTCATACAGTCCGCTCATTATTTTTTGATTATGGGCTCATAGAGTCCGCACATTGTTTTTGGTTTGCGGGCTCATACATTCCGCTCAATGTTTTTGGTTTATGGGCTCACACAGTCCGCTCATTGTTATTGTTTTATGAGCTCATAGAGTCCGCTCAATATTTTTGGTTTTTGGGCTCATACAGTCCGCTCATTATTTTTTGTTTATGGGCTCATACAGTCCGCTCATTGTTTTTGGTTTATGGGCTCATAGAGTCCGCTCAATATTTTTGGTTTATGGGCTCATACAGTCCGCTCATTATTTTTTGTTTATGGGCTCATACAGTCCGCTCATTGTTTTTGGTTTATGGGCTCATAGAGTCCGCACATTGTTTTTGGTTTGTGGGCTCCTACAATCCCCTCATTGTTTTTGGTTTGCGGGCTCATACAGTCCGCTTATTGTTTTTGGTTTTTGGGGTCATACAGTCCACTCATTGTTTTTGGTTTGCGGGCTCCTACAGTCCACTCATTGTTTTTGGTTTGCGGGCTCATACAGTCCGCTTATTGTTTTTGGTTTGCGGGCTCAAACAGTCCGCTCATTTTTTTTGGTTGGCGGGCTCCTTCAGTCCACTCATTGTTTTTGGTTTGCGGACTCATACAGTCCGCTCATTATTTTTTGTTTATGGGCTCATACAGTCCGGTCATTGTTTTTTGTTTATGGGCTCATAGAGTCCGCACATTGTTTTTGGTTTGCGGGCTCATACAGTCCGCTCAATGTTTTTGGTTTATGGGCTCATACAGTCCGCTCATTGTTTTTGTTTTATGGGTTCATAGAGTCCGCTCAATGTTTTTGGTTTATGGGCTCATACAGTCCGCTCATTATTTTTTGTTTATGGGCTCATACAGTCCGCTCATGGTTTTTGGTTTGTGGGCTCCTACAGTCCATTCATTGTTTTTGGATTGCGGGCTCATACAGTCCGCTTATTGTTTTGGGTTTGCGGGCTCATACAGTCCACTCATTGTTTTTGTTTTGTTGGCTCCTACAGTCAACTCATTGTTTTTGGTTTGCGGGCTCCTACAGTCCGCTTATTGTTTTTTTGTTGGCGGGCTCATACAGTCCCCTCATTCTTTTTGGTTTGTGGGCTCCTACAGTCCACTCATTGTTTTTGGTTTGCGGGCTCATACAGTCCACTCATTGTTTTTGGTTGGCGGGCTCATGCAGTCCACTCATTGTTTTTGTTTTGCGGGCTCTTACAGTCCACTCATTGTTTTTGGTTGGCGCGCTCATACAGTCCGCTCATTGTTTTTGGTTTGCGGGCTCATACAGTCCGCTCATTGTTTTTGGTTTGCGGGCTCATACAGTTTACTCATTGTTTTTGGTTGGCGGGCTCATACAGTTCGCTCATTGTTTTTGGTTTGCGGGCTCATACAGTCCGCCTATTTTTTTGGTTTGCGCGCTCCTACAGTCCACTCATTGTTTTTGGTTGGCGGGCTCATACAGTCCGCTCATTGTTTTTGGTTTGCAGGCTCATACAGTCCACTCATTGTTTTTTGTCGTCGAGCTCATACAGTCCGCTCATTGTTTTTGGTTGGCGGTTTCATACAGTCCGCTCATTGTTTTTGGTTTGCGGGCTCATGCAGTCCACTCATTGTTTTTGGTTTGCGGGCTCCTACAGTCGGCTTATTGTTTTTGGTTGGCGGGCTCCTACAGTCCACTCATTGTTTTTGGTTGGTGGGCTCATACAGTCCGCTCATTGTTTTTGGTTTGCGGGCTCATACAGTCCACTCATTGTTTTTTGTTTGCGGGCTCATACAGTCCGCTTATTGTTTTTGGTTGGCGGGTTCATACAGTCCGCTCATTGTTTTAGCGAATTTCCCCTATAGGGAAGAAGCTATTACCGTAGGTCTCATGGTAAGATTTAAGCCCGAGACCATGACAAATTTTTTTTTACGTCCCCAGATGACTAAAACACTATTCGTTCAAATTAATATATACTTATATATATATATATATATATATATATATATATATATATATAACTTCTATATATATATATATAACTCTCTAGATATATAGATAACTTGAGTAAAAAACGTCCGATTTCGATGAAATTTGGCTCAAATGTGTAAAGTGGCATTTATGACTTTAAGTTCAAAAACCAGAAAAATCGGGCTATGGGAAGGGGGGTTTAAGGGGGTTTTAATTTTACAAAAATCAGTTTTTTGCATTTTTTACCCTACAATTTTTAAAACACTTAATTTTGGTTTAGACCATGTCATAGAGCTTAAAAAAAATAATATGGTATTTTGAATTATTAAGCTAGGTTAAGTGGTTGCGGAGAAAGTCCAAAAAAACCTGCTCATAAAATCTCCTATGTTAATCTTATGGGAAAAAGGTCTTTGGCTTTTCCTAAGTTAATTTTAATGTAAACTTCACTTTTGCTTTTACTAATCAACTCAGCTCCACAAAACAATCATTTTGGTGTTTAAATTGTGATTCTACGTCCAACCGTTGCAGAGATATTCAAAGTGCTAAACACAGTACGTTGTCCAATGTTATCCTTATGGAGAATAAATAAAATTTGATATCTCCGTTATTAATGAATGTATATTGATGAAACTTGGCACGTGGGTTCACGTAGTACTGGTATATTGATATTTGTACAAAAAATTGATTTTTGTTGATTATCCCCGTAGCAGTGAACCTGCGTACTCAGCCCCATGTTATTCTTATGGAGAATAAGTAAAATGTAATGACTCCCTTAATTATGAACATAAATTAATAATACCCCCGTCGCAGCAAACCTGCGTACTCAGCGAATTTCCAATGCAAAATATAAGTCTTAATACCACATAAAGCCGCATACCAAGTTTCATACAAATATATTCAAAAATAAGCGATATAGCAAATTTGAATTATTCTCTATAACAATAACATTGGGGATGAGTACGGAGGTTTGCTGCTACAAAAAACAACAAATATAGGGTTTCTTGTAAATATCAATATTACTCAACTAGGTGAAGCCACATACCAAGTTTCATCAATATAAGTTCATAAACAAGCGATATATGCCATTTTGATTATTCTCCATAAGAATAACATGGGAGATGAGTACGCAGATTTGCTGCAATAAGGAACACAAAAAATGGGTTTTTATGCAAATATCAATAGAACACAACTAGGTGAACCAACATTCCAAGTTTTATTAATTTATGTTCATAATTAAGGGATATATTACATTTTACTTATTCTCCATAAGAATAACATGGGGGCTGAGGACGCAGGTTTGCTGCTACGAGGATTATTGGTAAAAATCGGGTTTTTTGTGAAAATAACAATAGACCACAACCAGATGAAACCATATACCATGTTTTGTTAGAATACGTTCATAAATAAGCGAGCTATAATTTTTTTCTTATTCTCCATAAGAATAGCATTGGACAACGTACTGTTTTTAGCACTTTCAATATCTCTGTAACCATTTGACGTAGAGCAATGGTCAAAAAACAAAATTGTGCGTCTTTTCAAGCTGATTCCAATGGAAGAAACTAAAATTTGACGTTTCAAAAATGATATGTATAAAACTCAAAAAACCCATTTTTTTGGATACAAAACCCCCCCAAAATACCCCTTCGGCTAGTCCGATCTGTCTGGTTTTCGAACTTAAAGTCATAAATGCTTCTTTACACGCTTATAATTTTGTCAAAATCGGATTATTTTTACGAGAGTTATCGCACGCATATATATAGATACAGTTTCGAACGAATGGTGTTTTTGGGGTCTGGGGACCTCAAAACGAAAAGTTATCATGGTCCCGGACCTAGGTCTTACTATGCCGACTACGGTAATAGCTTCTTCCCTATAGGGGAAATTCGCTAAAACTTGGTATGTGGCTTCACCTTGTTGAGTTATATTGATATTTGCATAAAAACCAATTTTTTTAGTTTCTTGTTGCAGCAAACCTGCTTACTCATCTACCATGTTATTCTTATAGAGAATAATTAAAATGTTATATAGTGCTTACTTATGATTGAATATTGATTAAACTTGGTATGTGTCTTCACCTAGTTAAATTATATTTATATTTGCATAAAAACCAATTGTTTGTGTTCCTTGTTTCAGCAAACCTATGTACTCATCACCAATGCTATTCTTCTGGAGAATAATTAAAATTGTATATATCGCTTATATATGAATATATTTTTATGAAACTTGGTATGCGGCTTTATATGGTATTAAGACATATATTATGCATTGAAAATTCACTGAGTACGCAGGTTTTCTGCGACGGGGGTATTTGGTTTGCGGGCTCATAGAGTCCGCTCATTGTTTTTGGTTTGCGGGCTCCTACAGTCCGTTTATTGTTTTCATCGTAATTTTACCAACACAAAGCTTTTTTAGGGAATCATGAGTTGCAATAAATTCTTTATACCGTCAGGATATAATTAATTTAGATTTATACATAGTTTGCAACCCAATGGAATAGAGATTTACCGGGGTTTTATGAAATGGGATTTTTACAATGGAGATTTGTTGTATTGGTTCAGTGATAAATATACAATTAACTGTTAAACTTAGTTACTTTAAGGAATAATAACATTTGCTAAATCTTGCAAAATAATACTTTGTTAAGTCCGTAATGGTATTAAAATTGCATAAACTCAAAATGTTCTATTCAATACTTAAAATTAAGTATTCAACCATATAGGATATACCTAGAAGGCCAGACGACGATGAAGAATTCTGAATTAGGTTAAGGAATGTGTTATTTATTGATAGTTTAATTTATTATAATGTACAGAATATTTCCGTGATATTAAACATACCAGTAATTTAATATTTAGGTTTGTGTTTTTTTCGGTGAAATAACATAATTAAAGGTTATATATCCCGAGCATTTTAATGTATTTGTATTATATACACATATTTCACTGCTTTCTTCCACTTTAAAATTATGTTGCAATTCGACATTATGACAAAACTGCACGATACATACCAACTTAATATGTTTAAGATTTTAGACGAAACTTAATTTGAATGTTGCTTGATATAATTTGTAAATTTGAACAAGAATAACCTTAAATTAATTAAAATGATAAACGGAGATTATAAAACTACATTTTATGCAGTATAATTTGAGTTGTGTTGACAACAAAAATCTGCACGAATTTATTGACAATACAATAATTTGAACTCAAACTGTTAGTATAATTTAGAGAGCTATAAGGAAAGTTGGTAGTAACTACTCCACAAGTCACTTGGGGCGAGGTGGTCAGAATATTCAAGGAGTGGTCGGAGGTTAATTTATTCAGGTTGCTGATGGGCATTTCTGAACTATATTATTTTTAACTATTTAAAAATATTAATGCTTGCATGTCTCTCGTATTATTTAAAGCCCCAGTATTGCAATTGAAACAACCACATTTAAAACACAAACCTTTATTACAATTAATATATAATTACATTTTTAATTATGCTTACGAGAAAACTAGTAGTGGAAAATATAAATATGTTGCAAGATGAAAAAGTGGCTGTTCAAATACTGCTAGATGTGGTTAAACAAAAATAGAACTCCACTAAGACATTGAATAAAGAGTTCTGAAAATATAATGCTTGAAAGTATACTTGTTAAAAATTATGACTTTTAAGGTAAAAAGGGCAGTCAAAAATGCATAAAATATACATACCAGAATAGTCCATGTTCATACATGCCAGAAAACATGACTTATGAATTTTCATTTGTTGTAAACAAATTAGTAAATACTTGTATTTATTTATATACAAACTTTTTTGATTTGTACTGAATGTACTGTATAAATATTTAGATTTTAAAATATAAAATTAAAACCACATGAATATGAACCGGATTTCTTTTGTCAACTGTGGGCATAATATTTGTCAAGAATAGTTGTGAGCAATAACTCGGGGAATTAATGCAAATTTCCTCACTACAAAATAAGTTTACAGTATGAGGGCTAGCGGTATCCAATTGCATGAACATTGATGGTGTATTTTGTTTCAGTAAACCGGATGAGAAAACCAGTATAAAATTAGTTAGCAAATAAAGTACGGCGTCACAACATAATAAATGCATTTAGCGGTTAAACAGCAGGTGCCTAACCGGGAATTTGTTTGTTGCGTAATTACAGGATATGTTAACGGAAAATACTTAAATATCAAGCTTTTAGCGGTTAAACAGCAGGTGCCTAACCGGGAATTTGTTTGTTGCGTAATTACAGGATATGTTGACGGAAAATACTTAAATATCAAGCTTTTAGCGGTTAAACAGCAGGTGCCTAACCGGGAGTTTGTTTGTTGCGTAATTACAGGATATGTTGACGGAAAACACTTAAATATCAATCATTTAGCGGTTAAACAGCAGGTGCCTAACCGGGAATTTGTTTGTTGCGTAATTACAGGATATGTTGAATGAAAATACTTAAATATCAAGCATTTAGCGGTTAAACAGCAGGTGCCTAACCGGGAATTTATTTGTTGCGTAATTACAGGATATGCTGACGGAAAACACTTAAATATCAAGCATTTAGCGGTTAAACAGCAGGTGCCTAACCGGGAATTTGTTTGTTGCGTAATTACAGGATATGTTGACGGAAAATACTTAAATATCAAGCATTTAGCGGTTAAACAGCAGGTGCCTAACCGGGAATTTGTTTGTTGCGTAATTACAGGATATGTTGACGGAAAATACTTAAATATCAAGCTTTTAGCGGTTAAACAGCAGGTGCCTAACCGGGAGTTTGTTTGTTGCGTAATTACAGGATATGTTGACGGAAAACACTTAAATATCAAGCATTTAGCGGTTAAACAGCAGGTGCCTAACCGGGAATTTGTTTGTTGCGTAATTACAGGATATGTTGAATGAAAATACTTAAATATCAAGCATTTAGCGGTTAAACAGCAGGTGCCTAACCGGGAATTTATTTGTTGCGTAATTACAGGATATGCTGACGGAAAACACTTAAATATCAAGCATTTAGCGGTTAAACAGCAGGTGCCTAACCGGGAATTTCTTTGTTGCGTAATTACAGGATATGTTGACGGAAAACACTTAAATATCAAGCATTTAGCGGTTAAACAGCAGGTGCCTAACCGGGAAAACGTTTGTTGCGTAATTACAGGATATGTTGACGGAAAATACTTAAATATCAAGCTTTTAGCGGTTTAACAGCAGGTGCCTAACCGGGAGTTTGTTTGTTGCGTAATTACAGGATATGTTGACGGAAAACACTTAAATATCAAGCATTTAGCGGTTAAACAGCAGGTGCCTAACCGGGAATTTGTTTGTTGCGTAATTACAGGATATGTTGACGGAAAATACTTAAATATCATGCATTTAGTGGTTAAACAGCAGGTGCCTAACCGGGAATTTGTTTGTTGCGTAATTGCAGGATATGCTGACGGAAAAAACATAAATATCAAGCATTTAGCGGTTAAACAGCAGGTGCCTAACCGGGAATTTGTTTGTTGCGTAATTACAGGATATGTTGACGGAAAACACTTAAATATCAAGCATTTAGCGGTTAAACAGCAGGTGCCTAACAGGGAATTTGTTTGTTGCGTAATTACAGGATATGTTGACGGAAAATACTTAAATATCAAGCATTTAGCGGTTAAACAGCAGGTGCCTAACCGGGAATTTGTTTGTTGCGTAATTACAGGATATGTTGACGGAAAACACTTAAATATCAAGCATTTAGCGGTTAAACAGCAGGTGCCTAACCGGGAATTTGTTTGTTGCGTAATTACAGGATATGTTGACGGAAAACACTTAAATATCAAGCATTTAGCGGTTAAACAGCAGGTGCCTAACCAGGAATTTGTTTGTTGCGTAATTACAGGTTATGTTGACGGAAAACACTTAAATATCAAGCATTTAGCGGTTAAACAGCAGGTGCCTAACCGGGAATTTGTTTGTTGCGTAATTACAGGATATGTTGACAGAAAATACTTAAATATCAAGCATTTAGTGGTTAAACAGCAGGTGCCTAACCGGGAATTTGTTTGTTGCGTAATTACAGGATATGTTGACTGAAAACACTTAAATATCAAGCATTTAGCGGTTAAACAGCATGTGCCTAACCGGGAATTTGTTTGTTGCGTAATTACAGGATAAGTTGACGGAAAACACTTAGATATCAAGCATTTAGCGGTTAAACAGCAGGTGCCTAACCGGGAATTTGTTTGTTGCGTAATTACAGGATATGCTGACGGAAAACACTTAAATATCAAGCATTTAGCGGTTAAACAGCAGGTGCCTAACCGGGAATTTGTTTGTTGCGTAATTACAGGATATGTTGACGGAAAACACTTAAATATCAAGCATTTAGCCGTTAAACAGCAGGTGCCTAACCGGGAATTTGTTTGTTGCGTAATTACAGGATATGTTGACGGAAAACACTTAAATATCAAGCATTTAGCGGTTAAACAGCAGGTGCCTAACCGGGAATTTGTTTGTTGCGTAAATACAGGATATGTTGACGGAAAACACTTAAATATCAAGCATTTAGCGGTTAAACAGCAGGTGCCTAACCGGGAAAACGTTTGTTGCGTAATTACAGGATATGTTGACGGAAAATACTTAAATATCAAGCTTTTAGCGGTTAAACAGCAGGTGCCTAACCGGGAATTTGTTTGTTGCGTAATTACAGGATAAGTTGACGGAAAACACTTAGATATCAAGCATTTAGCGGTTAAACAGCAGGTGCCTAACCGGGAATTTGTTTGTTGCGTAATTACAGGATATGCTGACGGAAAACACTTAAATATCAAGCATTTAGCGGTTAAACAGCAGGTGCCTAACCGGGAATTTGTTTGTTGCGTAATTACAGGATATGTTGACGGAAAACACTTAAATATCAAGCATTTAGCGGTTAAACAGCAGGTGCCTAACCGGGAATTTGTTTGTTGCGTAATTACAGGATATGTTGACGGAAAATACTTAAATATCATGCATTTAGTGGTTAAACAGCAGGTGCCTAACCGGGAATTTGTTTGTTGCGTAATTGCAGGATATGCTGACGGAAAACACTTAAATATCAAGCATTTAGCGGTTAAACAGCAGGTGCCTAACAGGGAATTTGTTTGTTGCGTAATTACAGGATATGTTGACGGAAAATACTTAAATATCAAGCATTTAGCGGTTAAACAGCAGGTGCCTAACCGGGAATTTGTTTGTTGCGTAATTACAGGATATGTTGACTGAAAACACTTAAATATCAAGCATTTAGCGGTTAAACAGCAGGTGCCTAACCGGGAATTTGTTTGTTGCGTAATTACAGGATAAGTTGACGGAAAACACTTAGATATCAAGCATTTAGCGGTTAAACAGCAGGTGCCTAACCGGGAATTTGTTTGTTGCGTAATTACAGGATATGCTGACGGAAAACACTTAAATATCAAGCATTTAGCGGTTAAACAGCAGGTGCCTAACCGGGAATTTGTTTGTTGCGTAATTACAGGATATGTTGACGGAAAACACTTAAATATCAAGCATTTAGCGGTTAAACAGCAGGTGCCTAACCGGGAATTTGTTTGTTGCGTAATTACAGGATATGTTGACGGAAAACACTTAAATATCAAGCATTTAGCGGTTAAACAGCAGGTGCGTAACCGGGAATTTGTTTGTTGCGTAAATACAGGATATGTTGACGGAAAACACTTAAATATCAAGTATTTAGCGGTTAAACAGCAGGTGCCTAACCGGGAAAACGTTTGTTGCGTAATTACAGGATATGTTGACGGAAAATACTTAAATATCAAGCTTTTAGCGGTTAAACAGCAGGTGCCTAACCGGGAATTTGTTTGTTGCGTAATTACAGGATAAGTTGACGGAAAACACTTAGATATCAAGCATTTAGCGGTTAAACAGCAGGTGCCTAACCGGGAATTTGTTTGTTGCGTAATTACAGGATATGCTGACGGAAAACACTTAAATATCAAGCATTTAGCGGTTAAACAGCAGGTGCCTAACCGGGAATTTGTTTGTTGCGTAATTACAGGATATTTTGACGGAAAACACTTAAATATCAAGCATTTAGCGGTTAAACAGCAGGTGCCTAACCGGGAATTTGTTTGTTGCGTAATTACAGGATATGTTGACGGAAAACACTTAAATATCAAGCATTTAGCGGTTAAACAGCAGGTGCCTAACCGGGAATTTGTTTGTTGCGTAAATACAGGATATGTTGACGGAAAACACTTAAATATCAAGCATTTAGCGGTTAAACAGCAGGTGCCTAACCGGGAAAACGTTTGTTGCGTAATTACAGGATATGTTGACGGAAAATACTTAAATATCAAGCATTTAGCGGTTAAACAGCAGGTGCCTAACCGGGAATTTGTTTGTTCCGTAATTACAGGATATGTTGAATGAAAATACTTAAATATCAAGCATTTAGCGGTTAAACAGCAGGTGCCTAACCGGGAATTTATTTGTTGCGTAATTACAGGATATGTTGACGGAAAACACTTAAATATCAAGCATTTAGCGGTTAAACAGCAGGTGCCTAACCGGGAGTTTGTTTGTTGCGTAATTACAGGATATGTTGACGGAAAACACTTAAATATCAAGCATTTAGCGGTTAAACAGCAGGTGCCTAACCGGGAATTTGTTTGTTGCGTAAATACAGGATATGTTGACGGAAAACACTTAAATATCAAGCATTTAGCGGTTAAACAGCAGGTGCCTAACCGGGAAAACGTTTGTTGCGTAAATACAGGATATGTTGACGGAAAACACTTAAATATCAAGCATTTAGCGGTTAAACAGCAGGTGCCTAACCGGGAAAACGTTTGTTGCGTAATTACAGGATATGTTGACGGAAAATACTTAAATATCAAGCTTTTAGCGGTTAAACAGCAGGTGCCTAACCGGGAATTTGTTTGTTGCGTAATTACAGGATAAGTTGACGGAAAACACTTAGATATCAAGCATTTAGCGGTTAAACAGCAGGTGCCTAACCGGGAATTTGTTTGTTGCGTAATTACAGGATATGCTGACGGAAAACACTTAAATATCAAGCATTTAGCGGTTAAACAGCAGGTGCCTAACCGGGAATTTGTTTGTTGCGTAATTACAGGATATGTTGACGGAAAACACTTAAATATCAAGCATTTAGCGGTTAAACAGCAGGTGCCTAACCGGGAATTTGTTTGTTGCGTAATTACAGGATATGTTGACGGAAAACACTTAAATATCAAGCATTTAGCGGTTAAACAGCAGGTGCCTAACCGGGAATTTGTTTGTTGCGTAAATACAGGATATGTTGACGGAAAACACTTAAATATCAAGCATTTAGCGGTTAAACAGCAGGTGCCTAACCGGGAAAACGTTTGTTGCGTAATTACAGGATATGTTGACGGAAAATACTTAAATATCAAGCATTTAGCGGTTAAACAGCAGGTGCCTAACCGGGAATTTGTTTGTTGCGTAATTACAGGATATGTTGAATGAAAATACTTAAATATCAAGCATTTAGCGGTTAAACAGCAGGTGCCTAACCGGGAATTTATTTGTTGCGTAATTACAGGATATGCTGACGGAAAACACTTAAATATCAAACATTTAGCGGTTAAACAGCAGGTGCCTAACCGGGAATTTGTTTGTTGCGTAATTACAGGATATGTTGACGGAAAACACTTAAATATCAAGCATTTAGCGGTTAAACAGCAGGTGCCTAACCGGGAATTTGTTTGTTGCGTAATTACAGGATATGTTGAATGAAAATACTTAAATATCAAGCATTTAGCGGTTAAACAGCAGGTGCCTAACCGGGAATTTATTTGTTGCGTAATTACAGGATATGCTGACGGAAAACACTTAAATATCAAGCATTTAGCGGTTAAACAGCAGGTGCCTAACCGGGAATTTGTTTGTTGCGTAATTACAGGATATGTTGACGGAAAACACTTAAATATCAAGCATTTAGCGGTTAAACAGCAGGTGCCTAACCGGGAATTTGTTTGTTGCGTAATTACAGGATATGTTGACGGAAAATACTTAAATATCAAGCTTTTAGCGGTTAAACAGCAGGTGCCTAACCGGGAGTTTTTTTGTTGCGTAATTACAGGATATGTTGACGGAAAACACTTAAATATCAAGCATTTAGCGGTTAAACAGCAGGTGCCTAACCGGGAATTTGTTTGTTGCGTAATTACAGGATATGTTGACGGAAAATACTTAAATATCAAGCTTTTAGCGGTTAAACAGCAGGTGCCTAACCGGGAATTTGTTTGTTGCGTAATTACAGGATAAGTTGACGGAAAACACTTAGATATCAAGCATTTAGCGGTTAAACAGCAGGTGCCTAACTGGGAATTTGTTTGTTGCGTAATTACAGGATATGCTGACGGAAAACACTTAAATATCAAGCATTTAGCGGTTAAACAGCAGGTGCCTAACCGGGAATTTGTTTGTTGCGTAATTACAGGATATGTTGACGGAAAACACTTAAATATCAAGCATTTAGCGGTTAAACAGCAGGTGCCTAACCGGGAATTTGTTTGTTGCGTAATTACAGGATATGTCGACGGAAAACACTTAAATATCAAGCATTTAAAGGTTAAACAGCAGGTGCCTAACCGGGAAAACGTTTGTTGCGTAATTACAGGATATGTTGACGGAAAATACTTAAATATCAAGCATTTAGCGGTTAAACAGCAGGTGCCTAACCGGGAATTTGTTTGTTGCGTAATTACAGGATATGTTGAATGAAAATACTTAAATATCAAGCATTTAGCGGTTAAACAGCAGGTGCCTAACCGGGAATTTATTTGTTGCGTAATTACAGGATATGTTGACGGAAAACACTTAAATATCAAGCATTTAGCGGTTAAACAGCAGGTGCCTAACCGGGAGTTTGTTTGTTGCGTAATTACAGGATATGTTGACGGAAAACACTTAAATATCAAGCATTTAGCGGTTAAACAGCAGGTGCCTAACCGGGAATTTGTTTGTTGCGTAATTACAGGATATGTTGAATGAAAATACTTAAATATCAAGCATTTAGCGGTTAAACAGCAGGTGCCTAACCGGGAATTTATTTGTTGCGTAATTACAGGATATGCTAACGGAAAACACTTAAATATCAAGCATTTAGCGGTTAAACAGCAGGTGCCTAACCGGGAATTTCTTTGTTGCGTAATTACAGGATATGTTGACGGAAAACACTTAAATATCAATCATTTAGCGGTTAAACAGCAGGTGCCTAACCGGGAAAACGTTTGTTGCGTAATTACAGGATATGTTGACGGAAAATACTTAAATATCAAGCTTTTAGCGGTTTAACAGCAGGTGCCTAACCGGGAGTTTGTTTGTTGCGTAATTACAGGATATGTTGACGGAAAACACTTAAATATCAAGCTTTTAGCGGTTTAACAGCAGGTGCCTAACCGGGAGTTTGTTTGTTGCGTAATTACAGGATATGTTGACGGAAAATACTTAAATATCAAGCTTTTAGCGGTTAAACAGCAGGTGCCTAACCGGGAATTTGTTTGTTGCGTAATTACAGGATATGTTGACTGAAAACACTTAAATATCAAGCATTTAGCGGTTAAACAGCAGGTGCCTAACCGGGAATTTGTTTGTTGCGTAATTACAGGATAAGTTGACGGAAAACACTTAGATATCAAGCATTTAGCGGTTAAACAGCAGGTGCCTAACCGGGAATTTGTTTGTTGCGTAATTACAGGATATGCTGACGGAAAACACTTAAATATCAAGCATTTAGCGGTTAAACAGCAGGTGCCTAACCGGGAATTTGTTTGTTGCGTAATTACAGGATATGTTGACGAAAAACACTTAAATATCAAGCATTTAGCGGTTAAACAGCAGGTGCCTAACCGGGAATTTGTTTGTTGCGTAAATACAGGATATGTTGACGGAAAACACTTAAATATCAAGCATTTAGCGGTTAAACAGCAGGTGCCTAACCGGGAAAACGTTTGTTGCGTAATTACAGGATATGTTGACGGAAAATACTTAAATATCAAGCATTTAGCGGTTAAACAGCAGGTGCCTAACCGGGAATTTGTTTGTTGCGTAATTACAGGATATGTTGAATGAAAATACTAAAATATCAAGCATTTAGCGGTTAAACAGCAGGTGCCTAACCGGGAATTTATTTGTTGCGTAATTACAGGATATGTTGACGGAAAACACTTAAATATCAAGCATTTAGCGGTTAAACAGCAGGTGCCTAACCGGGAGTTTGTTTGTTGCGTAATTACAGGATATGTTGACGGAAAACACTTAAATATCAAGCATTTAGCGGTTAAACAGCAGGTGCCTAACCGGGAATTTGTTTGTTGCGTAATTACAGGATATGTTGAATGAAAATACTTAAATATCAAGCATTTAGCGGTTAAACAGCAGGTGCCTAACCGGGAATTTATTTGTTGCGTAATTACAGGATATGCTGACGGAAAACACTTAAATATCAAGCATTTAGCGGTTAAACAGCAGGTGCCTAACCGGGAATTTGTTTGTTGCGTAATTACAGGATATGTTGACGGAAAACACTTAAATATCAAGCATTTAGCGGTTAAACAGCAGGTGCCTAACCGGGAATTTGTTTGTTGCGTAAATACAGGATATGTTGACGGAAAACACTTAAATATCAAGCATTTAGCGGTTAAACAGCAGGTGCCTAACCGGGAAAACGTTTGTTGCGTAATTACAGGATATGTTGACGGAAAATACTTAAATATCAAGCATTTAGCGGTTAAACAGCAGGTGCCTAACCGGGAATTTGTTTGTTGCGTAATTACAGGATATGTTGACGGAAAATACTTAAATATCAAGCATTTAGCGGTTAAACAGCAGGTGCCTAACCGGGAATTTATTTGTTGCGTAATTACAGGATATGTTGACGGAAAACACTTAAATATCAAGCATTTAGCGGTTAAACAGCAGGTGCCTAACCGGGAGTTTGTTTGTTGCGTAATTACAGGATATGTTGACGGAAAACACTTAAATATCAAGCATTTAGCGGTTAAACAGCAGGTGCTTAACCGGGAATTTGTTTGTTGCGTAATTACAGGATATGTTGAATGAAAATACTTAAATATCAAGCATTTAGCGGTTAAACAGCAGGTGCCTAACCGGGAATTTATTTGTTGCGTAATTACAGGATATGCTGACGGAAAACACTTAAATATCAAGCATTTAGCGGTTAAACAGCAGGTGCCTAACCGGGAATTTGTTTGTTGCGTAATTACAGGATATGTTGACGGAAAACACTTAAATATCAAGCATTTAGCGGTTAAACAGCAGGTGCCTAACCGGGAATTTGTTTGTTGCGTAATTACAGGATATGTTGACGGAAAATACTTAAATATCAAGCTTTTAGCGGTTAAACAGCAGGTGCCTAACCGGGAGTTTGTTTGTTGCGTAATTACAGGATATGTTGACGGAAAACACTTAAATATCAAGCATTTAGCGGTTAAACAGCAGGTGCCTAACCGGGAATTTGTTTGTTGCGTAATTACAGGATATGTTGAATGAAAATACTTAAATATCAAGCATTTAGCGGTTAAACAGCAGGTGCCTAACCGGGAATTTATTTGTTGCGTAATTACAGGATATGCTGACGGAAAACACTTAAATATCAAGCATTTAGCGGTTAAACAGCAGGTGCCTAACCGGGAATTTCTTTGTTGCGTAATTACAGGATATGTTGACGGAAAACACTTAAATATCAAGCATTTAGCGGTTAAACAGCAGGTGCCTAACCGGGAAAACGTTTGTTGCGTAATTACAGGATATGTTGACGGAAAATACTTAAATATCAAGCTTTTAGCGGTTTAACAGCAGATGCCTAACCGGGAGTTTGTTTGTTGCGTAATTACAGGATATGTTGACGGAAAACACTTAAATATCAACCATTTAGCGGTTAAACAGCAGGTGCCTAACCGGGAATTTATTTGTTGCGTAATTACAGGATATGCTGACGGAAAACACTTAAATATCAAACATTTAGCGGTTAAACAGCAGGTGCCTAACCGGGAATTTGTTTGTTGCGTAATTACAGGATATGTTGACGGAAAACACTTAAATATCAAGCATTTAGCGGTTAAACAGCAGGTGCCTAACCGGGAATTTGTTTGTTGCGTAATTACAGGATATGTTGAATGAAAATACTTAAATATCAAGCATTTAGCGGTTAAACAGCAGGTGCCTAACCGGGAATTTATTTGTTGCGTAATTACAGGATATGCTGACGGAAAACACTTAAATATCAAGCATTTAGCGGTTAAACAGCAGGTGCCTAACCGGGAATTTGTTTGTTGCGTAATTACAGGATATGTTGACGGAAAACACTTAAATATCAAGCATTTAGCGGTTAAACAGCAGGTGCCTAACCGGGAATTTGTTTGTTGCGTAATTACAGGATATGTTGACGGAAAATACTTAAATATCAAGCTTTTAGCGGTTAAACAGCAGGTGCCTAACCGGGAGTTTTTTTGTTGCGTAATTACAGGATATGTTGACGGAAAACACTTAAATATCAAGCATTTAGCGGTTAAACAGCAGGTGCCTAACCGGGAATTTGTTTGTTGCGTAATTACAGGATATGTTGACGGAAAATACTTAAATATCAAGCTTTTAGCGGTTAAACAGCAGGTGCCTAACCGGGAATTTGTTTGTTGCGTAATTACAGGATAAGTTGACGGAAAACACTTAGATATCAAGCATTTAGCGGTTAAACAGCAGGTGCCTAACTGGGAATTTGTTTGTTGCGTAATTACAGGATATGCTGACGGAAAACACTTAAATATCAAGCATTTAGCGGTTAAACAGCAGGTGCCTAACCGGGAATTTGTTTGTTGCGTAATTACAGGATATGTTGACGGAAAACACTTAAATATCAAGCATTTAGCGGTTAAACAGCAGGTGCCTAACCGGGAATTTGTTTGTTGCGTAATTACAGGATATGTCGACGGAAAACACTTAAATATCAAGCATTTAAAGGTTAAACAGCAGGTGCCTAACCGGGAAAACGTTTGTTGCGTAATTACAGGATATGTTGACGGAAAATACTTAAATATCAAGCATTTAGCGGTTAAACAGCAGGTGCCTAACCGGGAATTTGTTTGTTGCGTAATTACAGGATATGTTGAATGAAAATACTTAAATATCAAGCATTTAGCGGTTAAACAGCAGGTGCCTAACCGGGAATTTATTTGTTGCGTAATTACAGGATATGTTGACGGAAAACACTTAAATATCAAGCATTTAGCGGTTAAACAGCAGGTGCCTAACCGGGAGTTTGTTTGTTGCGTAATTACAGGATATGTTGACGGAAAACACTTAAATATCAAGCATTTAGCGGTTAAACAGCAGGTGCCTAACCGGGAATTTGTTTGTTGCGTAATTACAGGATATGTTGAATGAAAATACTTAAATATCAAGCATTTAGCGGTTAAACAGCAGGTGCCTAACCGGGAATTTATTTGTTGCGTAATTACAGGATATGCTAACGGAAAACACTTAAATATCAAGCATTTAGCGGTTAAACAGCAGGTGCCTAACCGGGAATTTCTTTGTTGCGTAATTACAGGATATGTTGACGGAAAACACTTAAATATCAAGCATTTAGCGGTTAAACAGCAGGTGCCTAACCGGGAAAACGTTTGTTGCGTAATTACAGGATATGTTGACGGAAAATACTTAAATATCAAGCTTTTAGCGGTTTAACAGCAGGTGCCTAACCGGGAGTTTGTTTGTTGCGTAATTACAGGATATGTTGACGGAAAACACTTAAATATCAAGCTTTTAGCGGTTTAACAGCAGGTGCCTAACCGGGAGTTTGTTTGTTGCGTAATTACAGGATATGTTGACGGAAAATACTTAAATATCAAGCTTTTAGCGGTTAAACAGCAGGTGCCTAACCGGGAATTTGTTTGTTGCGTAATTACAGGATATGTTGACTGAAAACACTTAAATATCAAGCATTTAGCGGTTAAACAGCAGGTGCCTAACCGGGAATTTGTTTGTTGCGTAATTACAGGATAAGTTGACGGAAAACACTTAGATATCAAGCATTTAGCGGTTAAACAGCAGGTGCCTAACCGGGAATTTGTTTGTTGCGTAATTACAGGATATGCTGACGGAAAACACTTAAATATCAAGCATTTAGCGGTTAAACAGCAGGTGCCTAACCGGGAATTTGTTTGTTGCGTAATTACAGGATATGTTGACGAAAAACACTTAAATATCAAGCATTTAGCGGTTAAACAGCAGGTGCCTAACCGGGAATTTGTTTGTTGCGTAAATACAGGATATGTTGACGGAAAACACTTAAATATCAAGCATTTAGCGGTTAAACAGCAGGTGCCTAACCGGGAAAACGTTTGTTGCGTAATTACAGGATATGTTGACGGAAAATACTTAAATATCAAGCATTTAGCGGTTAAACAGCAGGTGCCTAACCGGGAATTTGTTTGTTGCGTAATTACAGGATATGTTGAATGAAAATACTAAAATATCAAGCATTTAGCGGTTAAACAGCAGGTGCCTAACCGGGAATTTATTTGTTGCGTAATTACAGGATATGTTGACGGAAAACACTTAAATATCAAGCATTTAGCGGTTAAACAGCAGGTGCCTAACCGGGAGTTTGTTTGTTGCGTAATTACAGGATATGTTGACGGAAAACACTTAAATATCAAGCATTTAGCGGTTAAACAGCAGGTGCCTAACCGGGAATTTGTTTGTTGCGTAATTACAGGATATGTTGAATGAAAATACTTAAATATCAAGCATTTAGCGGTTAAACAGCAGGTGCCTAACCGGGAATTTATTTGTTGCGTAATTACAGGATATGCTGACGGAAAACACTTAAATATCAAGCATTTAGCGGTTAAACAGCAGGTGCCTAACCGGGAATTTGTTTGTTGCGTAATTACAGGATATGTTGACGGAAAACACTTAAATATCAAGCATTTAGCGGTTAAACAGCAGGTGCCTAACCGGGAATTTGTTTGTTGCGTAAATACAGGATATGTTGACGGAAAACACTTAAATATCAAGCATTTAGCGGTTAAACAGCAGGTGCCTAACCGGGAAAACGTTTGTTGCGTAATTACAGGATATGTTGACGGAAAATACTTAAATATCAAGCATTTAGCGGTTAAACAGCAGGTGCCTAACCGGGAATTTGTTTGTTGCGTAATTACAGGATATGTTGACGGAAAATACTTAAATATCAAGCATTTAGCGGTTAAACAGCAGGTGCCTAACCGGGAATTTATTTGTTGCGTAATTACAGGATATGTTGACGGAAAACACTTAAATATCAAGCATTTAGCGGTTAAACAGCAGGTGCCTAACCGGGAGTTTGTTTGTTGCGTAATTACAGGATATGTTGACGGAAAACACTTAAATATCAAGCATTTAGCGGTTAAACAGCAGGTGCTTAACCGGGAATTTGTTTGTTGCGTAATTACAGGATATGTTGAATGAAAATACTTAAATATCAAGCATTTAGCGGTTAAACAGCAGGTGCCTAACCGGGAATTTATTTGTTGCGTAATTACAGGATATGCTGACGGAAAACACTTAAATATCAAGCATTTAGCGGTTAAACAGCAGGTGCCTAACCGGGAATTTGTTTGTTGCGTAATTACAGGATATGTTGACGGAAAACACTTAAATATCAAGCATTTAGCGGTTAAACAGCAGGTGCCTAACCGGGAATTTGTTTGTTGCGTAATTACAGGATATGTTGACGGAAAATACTTAAATATCAAGCTTTTAGCGGTTAAACAGCAGGTGCCTAACCGGGAGTTTGTTTGTTGCGTAATTACAGGATATGTTGACGGAAAACACTTAAATATCAAGCATTTAGCGGTTAAACAGCAGGTGCCTAACCGGGAATTTGTTTGTTGCGTAATTACAGGATATGTTGAATGAAAATACTTAAATATCAAGCATTTAGCGGTTAAACAGCAGGTGCCTAACCGGGGATTTATTTGTTGCGTAATTACAGGATATGCTGACGGAAAACACTTAAATATCAAGCATTTAGCGGTTAAACAGCAGGTGCCTAACCGGGAATTTCTTTGTTGCGTAATTACAGGATATGTTGACGGAAAACACTTAAATATCAAGCATTTAGCGGTTAAACAGCAGGTGCCTAACCGGGAAAACGTTTGTTGCGTAATTACAGGATATGTTGACGGAAAATACTTAAATATCAAGCTTTTAGCGGTTTAACAGCAGATGCCTAACCGGGAGTTTGTTTGTTGCGTAATTACAGGATATGTTGACGGAAAACACTTAAATATCAACCATTTAGCGGTTAAACAGCAGGTGCCTAACCGGGAATTTGTTTGTTGCGTAATTACAGGATATGTTGACGGAAAATACTTAAATATCATGCATTTAGTGGTTAAACAGCAGGTGCCTAACCAGGAATTTGTTTGTTGCGTAATTGCAGAATATGCTGACGGAAAAAACTTAAATATCAAGCATTTAGCGGTTAAACAGCAGGTGCCTAACCGGGAATTTGTTTGTTGCGTAATTACAGGATATGTTGACGGAAAACACTTAAATATCAAGCATTTAGCGGTTAAACAGCAGGTGCCTAACAGGAAATTTGTTGGTTGCGTAATTACAGGATATGTTGACGGAAAATACTTAAATATCAAGCATTTAGCGGTTAAACAGCAGGTGCCTAACCGGGAATTTGTTTGTTGCGTAATTACAGGATATGTTGACGGAAAACACTTAAATATCAAGCATTTAGCGGTTAAACAGCAGGTGCCTAACCGGGAATTTGTTTGTTGCGTAATTACAGGATATGTTGACGGAAAACACTTAAATATCAAGCATTTAGCGGTTAAACAGCAGGTGCCTAACCGGGAAAACGTTTGTTGCGTAATTACAGGATATGTTGACGGAAAATACTTAAATATCAAGCTTTTAGCGGTTTAACAGCAGATGCCTAACCGGGAGTTTGTTTGTTGCGTAATTACAGGATATGTTGACGGAAAACACTTAAATATCAACCATTTAGCGGTTAAACAGCAGGTGCCTAACCGGGAATTTGTTTGTTGCGTAATTACAGGATATGTTGACGGAAAATACTTAAATATCATGCATTTAGTGGTTAAACAGCAGGTGCCTAACCAGGAATTTGTTTGTTGCGTAATTGCAGAATATGCTGACGGAAAAAACTTAAATATCAAGCATTTAGCGGTTAAACAGCAGGTGCCTAACCGGGAATTTGTTTGTTGCGTAATTACAGGATATGTTGACGGAAAACACTTAAATATCAAGCATTTAGCGGTTAAACAGCAGGTGCCTAACAGGAAATTTGTTGGTTGCGTAATTACAGGATATGTTGACGGAAAATACTTAAATATCAAGCATTTAGCGGTTAAACAGCAGGTGCCTAACCGGGAATTTGTTTGTTGCGTAATTACAGGATATGTTGACGGAAAACACTTAAATATCAAGCATTTAGCGGTTAAACAGCAGGTGCCTAACCGGGAATTTGTTTGTTGCGTAATTACAGGATATGTTGACGGAAAACACTTAAATATCAAGCATTTAGCGGTTAAACAGCAGGTGCCTAACCGGGAAAACGTTTGTTGCGTAATTACAGGATATGTTGACGGAAAATACTTAAATATCAAGCATTTAGCGGTTAAACAGCAGGTGCCTAACCGGGAATTTGTTTGTTGCGTAATTACAGGATATGTTGAAGGAAAACACTTAAATATCAAGCATTTAGCGGTTAAACAGCAGGTGCCTATCCGGGAATTTGTTTGTTGCGTAATTACAGGATATGTTGACGGAAAATACTTAAATATCAAGCATTTAGCGGTTAAACAGCAGGTGCCTAACCGGGAATTTGTTTGTTGCGTAATTACAGGATATGTTGACTGAAAACACTTAAATATCAAGTATTTAGCGGTTAAACAGCAGGTGCCTAACCGGGAATTTGTTTGTTGCGTAATTACAGGATATGTTGACGGAAAACACTTAGATATCAAGCATTTAGCGGTTAAACAGCAGGTGCCTAACCGGGAAAACGTTTGTTGCGTAATTACAGGATATGTTGACGGAAAATACTTAAATATCAAGCTTTTAGCGGTTAAACAGCAGGTGCCTAACCGGGAATTTGTTTGTTGCGTAATTACAGGATATGTTGACGGAAAATACTTAAATATCAAGCTTTTAGCGGTTTAACAGCAGGTGCCTAACCGGGAGTTTGTTTGTTGCGTAATTACAGGATATGTTGACGGAAAATACTTAAATATCATGCATTTAGTGGTTAAACAGCAGGTGCCTAACCGGGAATTTGTTTGTTGCGTAATTGCAGGATATGCTGACGGAAAACACTTAAATATCAAGCATTTAGCGGTTAAACAGCAGGTGCCTAACCGGGAATTTGTTTGTTGCGTAATTACAGGATATGTTGACGGAAAACACTTAAATATCAAGCATTTAGCGGTTAAACAGCAGGTGCTTAACCGGGAATTTGTTTGTTGCGTAATTACAGGATATGTTGACGGAAAATACTTAAATATCAAGCTTTTAGCGGTTAAACAGCAGGTGCCTAACCGGGAGTTTGTTTGTTGCGTAATTACAGGATATGTTGACGGAAAACACTTAAATATCAAGCATTTAGCGGTTAAACAGCAGGTGCCTAACCGGGAATTTGTTTGTTGCGTAATTACAGGATATGTTGAATGAAAATACTTAAATATCAATCATTTAGCGGTTAAACAGCAGGTGCCTAACCGGGAATTTATTTGTTGCGTAATTACAGGATATGCTGACGGAAAACACTTAAATATCAAGCATTTAGCGGTTAAACAGCAGGTGCCTAACCGGGAATTTCTTTGTTGCGTAATTACAGGATATGTTGACGGAAAACACTTAAATATCAAGCATTTAGCGGTTAAACAGCAGGTGCCTAACCGGGAAAACGTTTGTTGCGTAATTACAGGATATGTTGACGGAAAATACTTAAATATCAAGCTTTTAGCGGTTTAACAGCAGGTGCCTAACCGGGAGTTTGTTTGTTGCGTAATTACAGGATATGTTGACGGAAAACACTTAAATATCAAGCTTTTAGCGGTTTATCAGCAGGTGCCTAACCGGGAGTTTGTTTGTTGCGTAATTACAGGATATGTTGACGGAAAATACTTAAATATCAAGCTTTTAGCGGTTAAACAGCAGGTGCCTAACCGGGAATTTGTTTGTTGCGTAATTGCAGGATAAGTTTACGGAAAACACTTAGATATCAAGCATTTAGCGGTTAAACAGCAGGTGCCTAACCGGGAATTTGTTTGTTGCGTAATTACAGGATATGCTGACGGAAAACACTTAAATATCAAGCATTTAGCGGTTAAACAGCAGGTGCCTAACCGGGAATTTGTTTGTTGCGTAATTACAGGATATGTTGACGGAAAACACTTAAATATCAAGCATTTAGCGGTTAAACAGCAGGTGCCTAACCGGGAATTTGTTTGTTGCGTAATTACAGGATATGTTGACGGAAAACACTTAAATATCAAGCATTTAGCGGTTAAACAGCAGGTGCCTAACCGGGAATTTGTTTGTTGCGTAAATACAGGATATGTTGACGGAAAACACTTAAATATCAAGCATTTAGCGGTTAAACAGCAGGTGCCTAACCGGGAAAACGTTTGTTGCGTAATTACAGGATATGTTGACGGAAAATACTTAAATATCAAGCATTTAGCGGTTAAACAGCAGGTGCCTAACCGGGAATTTGTTTGTTGCGTAATAACAGGATATGTTGAATGAAAATACTTAAATATCAAGCATTTAGCGGTTAAACAGCAGGTGCCTAACCGGGAATTTATTTGTTGCGTAATTACAGGATATGTTGACGGAAAACACTTAAATATCAAGCATTTAGCGGTTAAACAGCAGGTGCCTAACCGGGAGTTTGTTTGTTGCGTAATTACAGGATATGTTGACGGAAAACACTTAAATATCAAGCATTTAGCGGTTAAACAGCAGGTGCCTAACCGGGAATTTGTTTGTTGCGTAATTACAGGATATGTTGAATGAAAATACTTAAATATCAAGCATTTAGCGGTTAAACAGCAGGTGCCTAACCGGGAATTTATTTGTTGCGTAATTACAGGATATGCTGACGGAAAACACTTAAATATCAAGCATTTAGCGGTTAAACAGCAGGTGCCTAACCGGGAATTTGTTTGTTGCGTAATTACAGGATATGTTGACGGAAAACACTTAAATATCAAGCATTTAGCGGTTAAACAGCAGGTGCCTAACCGGGAATTTGTTTGTTGCGTAAATACAGGATATGTTGACGGAAAACACTTAAATATCAAGCATTTAGCGGTTAAACAGCAGGTGCCTAACCGGGAAAACGTTTGTTGCGTAATTACAGGATATGATGACGGAAAATACTTAAATATCAAGCATTTAGCGGTTAAACAGCAGGTGCCTAACCGGGAATTTGTTTGTTGCGTAATTACAGGATATGTTGACGGAAAATACTTAAATATCAAGCATTTAGCGGTTAAACAGCAGGTGCCTAACCGGGAATTTATTTGTTGCGTAATTACAGGATATGTTGACGGAAAACACTTAAATATCAAGCATTTAGCGGTTAAACAGCAGGTGCCTAACCGGGAGTTTGTTTGTTGCGTAATTACAGGATATGTTGACGGAAAACACTTAAATATCAAGCATTTAGCGGTTAAACAGCAGGTGCCTAACCGGGAATTTGTTTGTTGCGTAATTACAGGATATGTTGAATGAAAATACTTAAATATCAAGCATTTAGCGGTTAAACAGCAGGTGCCTAACCGGGAATTTATTTGTTGCGTAATTACAGGATATGATGACGGAAAACACTTAAATATCAAGCATTTAGCGGTTAAACAGCAGGTGCCTAACCGGGAATTTGTTTGTTGCGTAATTACAGGATATGTTGACGGAAAACACTTAAATATCGAGCATTTAGCGGTTAAACAGCAGGTGCCTAACCGGGAATTTGTTTGTTGCGTAATTACAGGATATGTTGACGGAAAATACTTAAATATCAAGCTTTTAGCGGTTAAACAGCAGGTGCCTAACCGGGAGTTTGTTTGTTGCGTAATTACAGGATATGTTGACGGAAAACACTTAAATATCAAGCATTTAGCGGTTAAACAGCAGGTGCCTAACCG
Source organism: Allygus modestus (assembly GCA_963675035.1). NCBI lineage: Eukaryota > Metazoa > Arthropoda > Insecta > Hemiptera > Cicadellidae > Allygus > Allygus modestus. Next base: position 161,489,581 of record OY776114.1, on the reverse strand, counting down.
GGAGTTTGTTTGTTGCGTAATTACAGGATATGTTGAATGAAAATACTTAAATATCAAGCATTTAGCGGTTAAACAGCAGGTGCCTAACCGGGAATTTATTTGTTGCGTAATTACAGGATATGCTGACGGAAAACACTTAAATATCAAGCATTTAGCGGTTAAACAGCAGGTGCCTAACCGGGAATTTCTTTGTTGCGTAATTACAGGATATGTTGACGGAAAACACTTAAATATCAAGCATTTAGCGGTTAAACAGCAGGTGCCTAACCGGGAAAACGTTTGTTGCGTAATTACAGGATATGTTGACGGAAAATACTTAAATATCAAGCTTTTAGCGGTTTAACAGCAGGTGCCTAACCGGGAGTTTGTTTGTTGCGTAATTACAGGATATGTTGACGGAAAACACTTAAATATCAAGCATTTAGCGGTTAAACAGCAGGTGCCTAACCGGGAATTTGTTTGTTGCGTAATTACAGGATATGTTGACGGAAAATACTTAAATATCATGCATTTAGTGGTTAAACAGCAGGTGCCTAACCGGGAATTTGTTTGTTGCGTAATTGCAGAATATGCTGACGGAAAAAACTTAAATATCAAGCATTTAGCGGTTAAACAGCAGGTGCCTAACCGGGAATTTGTTTGTTGCGTAATTACAGGATATGTTGACGGAAAACACTTAAATATCAAGCATTTAGCGGTTAAACAGCAGGTGCCTAAGAGGAAATTTGTTGGTTGCGTAATTACAGGATATGTTGACGGAAAATACTTAAATATCAAGCATTTAGCGGTTAAACAGCAGGTGCCTAACCGGGAATTTGTTTGTTGCGTAATTACAGGATATGTTGACGGAAAACACTTAAATATCAAGCATTTAGCGGTTAAACAGCAGGTGCCTAACCGGGAATTTGTTTGTTGCGTAATTACAGGATATGTTGACGGAAAACACTTAAATATCAAGCATTTAGCGGTTAAACAGCAGGTGCCTAACCGGGAATTTGTTTGTTGCGTAATTACAGGATATGTTGACAGAAAATACTTAAATATCAAGCATTTAGTGGTTAAACAGCAGGTGCCTAACCGGGAATTTGTTTGTTGCGTAATTACAGGATATGTTGACTGAAAACACTTAAATATCAAGCATTTAGCGGTTAAACAGCAGGTGCCTAACCGGGAATTTGTTTGTTGCGTAATTACAGGATAAGTTGACGGAAAAAACTTAGATATCAAGCATTTAGCGGTTAAACAGCAGGTGCCTAACCGGGAATTTGTTTGTTGCGTAATTACAGGATATGCTGACGGAAAACACTTAAATATCAAGCATTTAGCGGTTAAACAGCAGGTGCCTAACCGGGAATTTGTTTGTTGCGTAATTACAGGATATGCTGACGGAAAACACTTAAATATCAAGCATTTAGCGGTTAAACAGCAGTTGCCTAACCGGGAATTTGTTTGTTGCGTAATTACAGGATATGTTGACGGAAAACACTTAAATATCAAGCATTTAGCGTTTAAACAGCAGGTGCCTAACCGGGAATTTGTTTGTTGCGTAATTACAGGATATGTTGACGGAAAACACTTAAATATCAAGCATTTAGCGGTTAAACAGCAGGTGCCTAACCGGGAATTTGTTTGTTGCGTAAATACAGGATATGTTGACGGAAAACACTTAAATATCAAGCATTTAGTGGTTAAACAGCAGGTGCCTAACCGGGAAAACGTTTGTTGCGTAATTACAGGATATGTTGACGGAAAATACTTAAATATCAAGCATTTAGCGGTTAAACAGCAGGTGCCTAACCGGGAATTTGTTTGTTGCGTAATTACAGGATATGTTGAAGGAAAACACTTAAATATCAAGCATTTAGCGGTTAAACAGCAGGTGCCTAACCGGGAATTTGTTTGTTGCGTAATTACAGGATATGTTGACTGAAAACACTTAAATATCAAGTATTTAGCGGTTAAACAGCAGGTGCCTAACCGGGAATTTGTTTGTTGCGTAATTACGGGATATGTTGACGGAAAACACTTAGATATCAAGCATTTAGCGGTTAAACAGCAGGTGCCTAACCGGGAAAACGTTTGTTGCGTAATTACAGGATATGTTGACGGAAAATACTTAAATATCAAGCTTTTAGCGGTTAAACAGCAGGTGCCTAACCGGGAATTTGTTTGTTGCGTAATTACAGGATATGTTGACGGAAAATACTTAAATATCAAGCTTTTAGCGGTTTAACAGCAGGTGCCTAACCGGGAGTTTGTTTGTTGCGTAATTACAGGATATGTTGACGGAAAATACTTAAATATCATGCATTTAGTGGTTAAACAGCAGGTGCCTAACCGGGAATTTGTTTGTTGCGTAATTGCAGGATATGCTGACGGAAAACACTTAAATATCAAGCATTTAGCGGTTAAACAGCAGGTGCCTAACCGGGAATTTGTTTGTTGCGTAATTACAGGATATGTTGACGGAAAACACTTAAATATCAAGCATTTAGCGGTTAAACAGCAGGTGCCTAACCGGGAATTTGTTTGTTGCGTATTTACAGGATATGTTGACGGAAAATACTTAAATATCAAGCATTTAGCGGTTAAACAGCAGGTGCCTAACCGGGAATTTGTTTGTTGCGTAATTACAGGATGTGTTGACGGAAAACACTTAAATATCAAGCATTTAGCGGTTAAACAGCAGGTGCCTAACCGGGAATTTGTTTGTTGCGTAATTACAGGATATGTTGACGGAAAACACTTAAATATCAAGCATTTAGCGGTTAAACAGCAGGTGCCTATCCGGGAATTTGTTTGTTGCGTAATTACAGGATATGTTGACGGAAAATACTTAAATATCAAGCATTTAGCGGTTAAACAGCAGGTGCCTATCCGGGAATTTGTTTGTTGCGTAATTACAGGATATGTTGACGGAAAATACTTAAATATCAAGCATTTAGCGGTTAAACAGCAGGTGCCTAACCGGGAATTTGTTTTTTGCGTAATTACAGGATATGTTGAAGGAAAACACTTAAATATCAAGCATTTAGCGGTTAAACAGCAGGTGCCTATCCGGGAATTTGTTTGTTGCGTAATTACAGGATATAATGACTGAAAACACTTAAATATAAAGTATTTAGCGGTTAAACAGCAGGTGCCTAACCAGGAATTTGTATGTTGCGTAATTACAGGATATGTTGACGGAAAACACTTAGATATCAAGCATTTAGCGGTTAAACAGCAGGTGCCTAACCGGGAAAACGTTTGTTGCGTAATTACAGGATATGTTGACGGAAAATACTGAAATATCAAGCTTTTAGCGGTTAAACAGCAGGTGCCTAACCGGGAATTTGTTTGTTGCGTAATTACAGGATATGTTGACGGAAAATACTTAAATATCAAGCTTTTAGCGGTTTAACAGCAGGTGCCTAACCGGGAGTTTGTTTGTTGCGTAATTACAGGATATGTTGACGGAAAATACTTAAATATCATGCATTTAGTGGTTAAACAGCAGGTGCCTAACCGGGAATTTGTTTGTTGCGTAATTGCAGGATATGCTGACGGAAAACACTTAAATATCAAGCATTTAGCGGTTAAACAGCAGGTGCCTAACCGGGAATTTGTTTGTTGCGTAATTACAGGATATGTTGACGGAAAACACTTAAATATCAAGCATTTAGCGGTTAAACAGCAGGTGCTAACCGGGAATTTGTTTGTTGCGTATTTACAGGATATGTTGACGGAAAATACTTAAATATCAAGCATTTAGCGGTTAAACAGCAGGTGCCTAACCGGGAATTTGTTTGTTGCGTAATTACAGGATATGTTGACGGAAAACACTTAAATATCAAGCATTTAGCGGTTAAACAGCAGGTGCCTAACCGGGAATTTGTTTGTTGCGTAATTACAGGATATGTTGACGGAAAACACTTAAATATCAAGCATTTAGCGGTTAAACAGCAGGTGCCTAACCGGGAATTTGTTTGTTGCGTAATTACAGGATATGTTGACGGAAAACACTTAAATATCAAGCATTTAGCGGTTAAACAGCAGGTGCCTATCCGGGAATTTGTTTGTTGCGTAATTACAGGATATGTTGACGGAAAATACTTAAATATCAAGCATTTAGCGGTTAAACAGCAGGTGCCTATCCGGGAATTTGTTTGTTGCGTAATTACAGGATATGTTGACGGAAAATACTTAAATATCAAGCATTTAGCGGTTAAACAGCAGGTGCCTAACCGGGAATTTGTTTGTTGCGTAATTACAGGATATGTTGACTGAAAACACTTAAATATCAAGCATTTAGCGGTTAAACAGCAGGTGCCTAACCGGGAATTTGTTTGTTGCGTAAATACAGGATATGTTGACGGAAAACACTTAAATATCAAGCATTTAGCGGTTAAACAGCAGGTGCCTAACCGGGAAAACGTTTGTTGCGTAATTACAGGATATGTTGACGGAAAATACTTAAATATCAAGCATTTAGCGGTTAAACAGCAGGTGCCTAACCGGGAATTTGTTTTTTGCGTAATTACAGGATATGTTGAAGGAAAAAACTTAAATATCAAGCATTTAGCGGTTAAACAGCAGGTGCCTATCCGGGAATTTGTTTGTTGCGTAATTACAGAATATGTTGACGGAAAATACTTAAATATCAAGCATTTAGCGGTTAAACAGCAGGTGCCTAACCGGGAATTTGTTTGTTGCGTAATTACAGGATATAATGACTGAAAACACTTAAATATCAAGTATTTAGCGGTTAAACAGCAGGTGCCTAACCGGGAATTTGTATGTTGCGTAATTACAGGATATGTTGACGGAAAACACTTAGATATCAAGCATTTAGCGGTTAAACAGCAGGTGCCTAACCGGGAAAACGTTTGTTGCGTAATTACAGGATATGTTGACGGAAAATACTTAAATATCAAGCTTTTAGCGGTTAAACAGTAGGTGCCTAACCGGGAATTTGTTTGTTGCGTAATTACAGGATATGTTGACGGAAAATACTTAAATATCAAGCTTTTAGCGGTTTAACAGCAGGTGCCTAACCGGGAATTTGTTTGTTGCGTAATTGCAGGATATGCTGACGGAAAACACTTAAATATCAAGCATTTAGCGGTTAAACAGCAGGTGCCTAACCGGGAATTTGTTTGTTGCGTAATTACAGGATATGTTGACGGAAAACACTTAAATATCAAGCATTTAGCGGTTAAACAGCAGGTGCTAACCGGGAATTTGTTTGTTGCGTATTTACAGGATATGTTGACGGAAAATACTTAAATATCAAGCATTTAGCGGTTAAACAGCAGGTGCCTAACCGGGAATTTGTTTGTTGCGTAATTACAGGATATGTTGACGGAAAACACTTAAATATCAAGCATTTAGCGGTTAAACAGCAGGTGCCTAACCGGGAATTTGTTTGTTGCGTAATTACAGGATATGTTGACGGAAAACACTTAAATATCAAGCATTTAGCGGTTAAACAGCAGGTGCCTAACCGGGAATTTGTTTGTTGCGTAATTACAGGATATGTTGACGGAAAACACTTAAATATCAAGCATTTAGCGGTTAAACAGCAGGTGCCTATCCGGGAATTTGTTTGTTGCGTAATTACAGGATATGTTGACGGAAAATACTTAAATATCAAGCATTTAGCGGTTAAACAGCAGGTGCCTATCCGGGAATTTGTTTGTTGCGTAATTACAGGATATGTTGACGGAAAATACTTAAATATCAAGCATTTAGCGGTTAAACAGCAGGTGCCTAACCGGGAATTTGTTTGTTGCGTAATTACAGGATATGTTGACTGAAAACACTTAAATATCAAGCATTTAGCGGTTAAACAGCAGGTGCCTAACCGGGAATTTGTTTGTTGCGTAATTACAGGATATGTTGACGGAAAATACTTAAATATCAAGCATTTAGCGGTTAAACAGCAGGTGCCTAACCGGGAATTTGTTTGTTGCGTAATTACAGGATATGTTGACGGAAAATACTTAAATATCAAGCATTTAGCGGTTAAACAGCAGGTACCTAACCGGGAATTTGTTTGTTGCGTAATTACAGGATATGTTGACGGAAAACACTTAAATATCAAGCATTTAGCGGTTAAACAGCAGGTGCCTAACCGGGAATTTGTTTGTTGCGTAATTACAGGATATGTTGACGGAAAAAACTTAAATATCAAGCATTTAGCGGTTAAACAGCTGGTGCCTAACCGGGAATTTGTTTGTTGCGTAATTACAGGATATGTTGACTGAAAACACTTAAATATCAAGCATTTAGCGGTCAAAGAGCAGGTGCCTAACCGGGAATTTGTTTGTTGCGTAATTACAGGATAAGTTGACGGAAAACACTTAGATATCAAGCATTTAGCGGTTAAACAGCAGGTGCCTAACCGGGAATTTGTTTGTTGCGTAATTACAGGATATGTTGACGGAAAACACTTAAATATCAAGCATTTAGCGGTTAAACAGCAGGTGTCTAACCGGGAATTTGTTTGTTGCGTAATTACAGGATATGTTGACGGAAAATACTTAAATATCAAGCATTTAGCGGTTAAACAGCTGGTGCCTAACCGGGAATTTGTTTGTTGCGTAATTACAGGATATGTTGACTGAAAACACTTAAATATCAAGCATTTAGCGGTTAAAGAGCAGGTGCCTAACCGGGAATTTGTTTGTTGCGTAATTACAGGATAAGTTGACGGAAAACACTTAGATATCAAGCATTTAGCGGTTAAACAGCAGGTGCCTAACCGGGAATTTGTTTGTTGCGTAATTACAGGATATGCTGACGGAAAACACTTAAATATCAAGCATTTAGCGGTTAAACAGCAGGTGCCTAACCGGGAATTTGTTTGTTGCGTAATTACAGGATATGTTGACGGAAAACACTTAAATATCAAGCATTTAGCGGTTAAACAGCAGGTGCCTAACCGGGAATTTGTTTGTTGCGTAATTACAGGATATGTTGACGGAAAACACTTAAATATCAAGCATTTAGCGGTTAAACAGCAGGTGCCTAACCGGGAATTTGTTTGTTGCGTAATTACAGGATATGTTGACGGAAAACACTTAAATATCAAGCATTTAGCGGTTAAACAGCAGGTGCCTTACCGGGAAAACGTTTGTTGCGTAATTACAGGATATGTTGACGGAAAATACTTAATTATTAAGCTTTTAGCGGTTAAACAGCAGGTGCCTAACCAGGAATTTGTTTGTTGCGTAATTACAGGATATGTTGACGGAAAACACTTAAATATCAAGCATTTAGCGGTTAAACAGAAGGTGCCTAACCGGGAATTTGTTTGTTGCGTAATTACAGGATATGTTGACGGAAAATACTTAAATATCATGCATTTAGTGGTTAAACAGCAGGTGCCTAACCGGGAATTTGTTTGTTGCGTAATTGCAGGATATGCTGACGGAAAACACTTAAATATCAAGCATTTAGCGGTTAAACAGCAGGTGCCTAACCGGGAATTTGTTTGTTGCGTAATTACAGGATATGTTGACGGAAAACACTTAAATATCAAGCATTTAGCGGTTAAACAGCAGGTGCCTAACCGGGAATTTGTTTGTTGCGTAATTACAGGATATGTTGACGGAAAATACTTAAATATCAAGCATTTAGCGGTTAAACAGCAGGTGCCTAACTGGGAATTTGTTTGTTGCGTAATTACAGGATATGTTGACGGAAAACACTTAAATATCAAGCATTTAGCGGTTAAACAGCAGGTGCCTAACCGGGAATTTGTTTGTTGCGTAATTACAGGATATGTTGACGGAAAACACTTAAATATCAAGCATTTAGCGGTTAAACAGCAGGTGCCTAACCGGGAATTTGTTTGTTGCGTTATTACAGGATATGTTGACGGAAAACACTTAAATATCAAGCATTTAGCAGTTAAACAGCAGGTGCCTAACCGGGAATTTGTTTGTTGCGTAATTACAGGATATGTTGACGGAAAACACTTAAATGTCAATCATTTAGTGGTTAAACAGCAGGTGCCTAACCGGGAATTTGTTTGTTGCGTAATTACAGGATATGTTGACGGAAAACACTTAAATATCAAGCATTTAGCGGTTAAACAGCAGGTGCCTAACCGGGAAATTGTTTGTTGCGTAATTACAGGATATGCTGACGGAAAACACTTAAATATCAAGCATTTAGCGGTTAAACAGCAGGTGCCTAACCGGGAATTTGTTTGTTGCGTAATTACAGGATATGTTGACGGAAAACACTTAAATACAAGCATTTAGCGGTTAAACAGCAGGTGCCTAACCGGGAATTTGTTTGTTGCGTAATTACAGGATATGTTGACGGAAAATACTTAAATATCATGCATTTAGTGGTTAAACAGCAGGTGCCTAACCGGGAATTTGTTTGTTGCGTAATTGCAGGATATGCTGACGGAAAACACTTAAATATCAAGCATTTAGCGGTTAAACAGCAGGTGCCTAACCGGGAATTTGTTTGTTGCGTAATTACAGGATATGTTGACGGAAAACACTTAAATATCAAGCATTTAGCGGTTAAACAGCAGGTGCCTAACCGGGAATTTGTTTGTTGCGTAATTACAGGATATGTTGACGGAAAATACTTAAATATCAAGCATTTAGCGGTTAAACAGCAGGTGCCTAACTGGGAATTTGTTTGTTGCGTAATTACAGGATATGTTGACGGAAAACACTTAAATATCAAGCATTTAGCGGTTAAACAGCAGGTGCCTAACCGGGAATTTGTTTGTTGCGTAATTACAGGATATGTTGACGGAAAACACTTAAATATCAAGCATTTAGCGGTTAAACAGCAGGTGCCTAACCGGGAATTTGTTTGTTGCGTTATTACAGGATATGTTGACGGAAAACACTTAAATATCAAGCATTTAGCAGTTAAACAGCAGGTGCCTTCCGGGAATTTGTTTGTTGCGTAATTACAGGATATGTTGACGGAAAACACTTAAATGTCAAGCATTTAGTGGTTAAACAGCAGGTGCCTAACCGGGAATTTGTTTGTTGCGTAATTACAGGATATGTTGACGGAAAACACTTAAATATCAAGCATTTAGCGGTTAAACAGCAGGTGCCTAACCGGGAATTTGTTTGTTGCGTAATTACAGGATATGCTGACGGAAAACACTTAAATATCAAGCATTTAGCGGTTAAACAGCAGGTGCCTAACCGGGAATTTGTTTGTTGCGTAATTACAGGATATGCTGACGGAAAACACTTAAATATCAAGCATTTAGCGGTTAAACAGCAGGTGCCTAACCGGGAATTTGTTTGTTGCGTAATTACAGGATATGTTGACGGAACACACTTATATATCAAGCTTTTAGCGGTTAAACAGCAGGTGCCTAACCGGGAATTTGTTTGTTGCGTAATTACAGGATATGTTGACGGAAAACACTTAAATATCAAGCATTTAGCGGTTAAACAGCAGGTGCCTAACCGGGAATTTGTTTGTTGCGTAATTACAGGATATGTTGACGGAAAATACTTAAATATCAAGCATTTAGCGGTTAAACAGTAGGTGCCTAACCGGGAAAACGTTTGTTGCCTAATTACAGGGTATGTTGACGGAAAATACTTAAATATCAAGCTTTTAGCGGTTAAACAGCAGGTGCCTAACCGGGAATTTGTTTGTTGCGTAATTACAGGATATGTTGACGGAAAATACTTAAATATCAAGCTTTTAGCGGTTAAACAGCAGGTGCCTAACCGGGAATTTGTTTGTTGCGTAATTACAGGATATGTTGACGGAAAATACTTAAATATCAAGCTTTTAGCGGTTAAACAGCAGGTGCCTAACCGGGAATTTGTTTGTTGCGTAATTACAGGATATGTTGACGGAAAATACTTAAATATCAAGCTTTTAGCGGTTAAACAGCAGGTGCCTAACCGGGAATTTGTTTGTTGCGTAATTACAGGATAAGTTGACGGAAAATACTTAAATATCTACCTTTTATCAACATTTGAGAGATACTTAGCAATTTCGTTGCATAATATTTGTCATTATCAATATTTTTATAAGTTCACTTATTGAAGACGTTATACCACAGTGAAGTTAATAATATCAACGCTTTAGGGAACCTCTTTAAACTCAAATAAGCATAACCAATATGATTTTAAACATATATTAAACAATCAAACTAAGTTAAAAAAAATATAGTACGACTTAAATATATTTAATTTACTTTTACTTTTGTAGGCTTGAGGAACAACAAAGGTTTGGCCCAATCTACAAACACTTTTCTTATTATTTATAGAGTATATTTAAACTGTTCATTAAATATATTTATATTTCCATATAAAATTCAAGATACTTTTACCTGAGACATCGTTAAGCTTTCACGTTTACAAACTTGACTTGGCTGTGCCGCACCCAATTGAAAGATGGATGTGACTTGGACTACTTAGCTACCTTTCACAATCTTCTGAACACTCTTTTCTATATCACTCCAATCGCCTCCATGCTTTTAACATAATGGCAAACTTTCCGGTGAGTTATATATTTTTAAGTTGATTTTTCTAACTCTTTTCGTGACTTATACAGATTTAATGCCTTAGCTCAAGGAACGGGAGAACAGATATGATGGAAATATCCTTAATAACCACTATTTTATAATAATCTTTTTTTAATAAATCCTAAATAATAGTATTACATTTTAAAACATTCTTCAACCTTTGATGTTTCGTAACAATTCCGATGGAGTGGTTGTGGCCTATCCGTCTACGGTGTAACCTAGTTAGGAATTTATGATTTTAAATTTCAATACCATATAAAATTCATCGTTATGTGACATAAGTCGGTTAATATAACTAATAATGTTCAATCTACGGGTTTTCTTCCCTGGGTGTTACTCTGCCATGAAAGGCGCTGAGAAGAGTATCAATGTGAACATTGCCATCGTTTAACCGTTTCGATAGAATTCTTATACTCTGATTTGGTAATTCGAACAACAACATATTATTAGATTTTCTTGCTTTGAGAAATAAATAATTGCATAGTATATCGGTTTTGATTAGTAACATGAATAAAGACAATGTTCCAAAATACAGACAAATGAAGTAAAAGTTTTAAATAGCTCCTAATGGTTTTTTTCGAGAAACAACGTTGGTTCCAGTATACATTATGAAACTGTAAGCGTTTGATCGGGACCTTATTAAATTTCTTTGGTTGTTTAATTTAAATAAATGTCCATCAGACAGAAAGTGGCAAACTGTGTTATCAAGAGTCATATTTGACCTTGTAGATGTAATACACGAAACTTTAACACCAGATTGCATGAACCTGTTTCGGTATTGGAGTGGCCCGAGTACTAGAACACTGCCGCGCTCACTTCAAGTTTGGAAGTGATAAGGACATGTATACCCGCATCCCCTTCACCACCTCTACCCATTGGAATGTACAGAATATTGGTTCAGTAACAGGTTTAGTTTACTTATATAGTTTAATTTTGTGTTATACTGGTGATCGACCAGAATTTATATGTATATAGGTTTTCAAAATCCTGTACTTAATTATGCTAAAACTGAATTATACGTTTAACATTTTTTAGCCCATGAGAAAATATGTTTTGGGTAAGCAAATAAATAATGCAGTAAAAACGGTTAAAATTGGAAACGGAAAATATTAGAAGAGTAAAGCGATCCCTATCCTTGTATTTTGGAATTTAAACTGTGTTGTTGTTTGTATGAGTGGCATCATATTGCCCTTAGAAAAACTCGTCATACGAGGTCTAAAAGATGAGACTGTCAAGAGAAAAGAATGTTTGTGTTCTCTAGATTTATTTGTAGTATGTTATGTGAGACATGACCAAATACCAAACTTTGTATTAAAATTACATAAGTGAATATACATTGACTTTTTATTAGGATTCGCAGATACGTTTATAAACAAGAGAACGGTACTTAAAAATTGAATTTTAAATTTATTATCTGTCTGGTCATTCGTGGCTACTCCTAGAGTATATTATTTCTTGTTGGTATTAATTAATTAGCTTTATTTTACTTGAACCTTGTTATATAAACGTTATTTTGATGTTTCGCCCACACTTGCTCAGACCGTGGGCGATGCAGCAATGTAGGAGTTGCACATCGTAATTGTTGTAGCAATAAAAGTAAAAGCTCACTTTTATAATTCGTAGGATTAGTTACTCCATGTATAGTAGTAGGGTGTTCTTAAACTATACAAGAACAATTGTATAGTCTCTAATTACCATATCTGAAATATCATGATAGCGTGTGAATCAGGCTTTTTAAATAAGTTTAGTAAGATGTTTATAGATTGGCAAGGACATTTTATCTAGACGTTTTTAATGAACTTAAGTATATTCTAAATGTATCAAAATTTTAGTGTTCCCAATAGTTTCCCAATCCCCATTTGCATTTTTGATTAAGTACTCCACAATACTCGTCGATCAATTATCTAGTATATACAAACCTAGAAGAACAACATGTTATATTGTCTAACTGATTATGTTATTTAGATCATAATTATATTTAGTTTTTAAGTCTCTTCACGAAGATAAGTTCATAACGTTATAAATTATACCATGATACGCTTTCAAATCATAATAAAAGTGATCAGTAAAGGAATTCTCCCTTTTACGTCTGTTATGTTAAACTAAACAGCAACAAAACACTATAATTTGCCCTTTAGTGACAAAGGGCGATAAGTCACAAAGCATGGAATCCACGTGATGTATTACACTTACTGCCTGACCAAAATTTATGATCTAGTTTTAAAATGGTGATATTTATTTAGACAATTAAAAAACGCTTACCATCTTATATCTCCAAGGACAAATTAATATTGTCAGAAAAGTCAATATGGTTATATATGCCTTTACAAAAATAAAAATTGATATATTTAAGGTAGTAGGTTTCATAAAGCTCTATTTAAAACATAATAAAACCAATTCATCTTCTGCAGTTGTTAAAAACTAAAAAAAAACTCAAGTTAAACTTTAAAGGGGTAGTTTTTTAGTGGTTCATTGAAGCTAAATTGGATTTCAGGTCCGATTGAGGTTTTCAAATCTATATTTTAGTACTAGTTTTGTTAAAATCATGCAATCATTAACACCCAGATTACATGGTAAGCTACCCTTGGCCCCAAAGCACCTTCGGTATTATGTTATTAAACGTCGACCGGGGCACCATATTGTCGACAGTCACACCAGCCTGGGTTATCTTCTAAACTTTGGCTATAATAAAACCTTTTTACTATTACTCCTATTATCTAGCAAGTCACTTTATATTATAAGACAACGGCACTTTACAATTGATTATGCAATTTATTATGAGTCGGGTTTGTGGTCACTCCTATTGTATAGTATTTCTTATTGGTATTAGTTAATTAGCTTTATTTTAACTTGAATCTTGCCATATAAACGTTATTTTTCCGTGTCACCCATAATTAGTTGTTCAGACCGTATTTTTTAAAAAAGCTTCCAAAGTTTAGTTTATGAACTGAATGTTTCGTAGTTTTCAAAATTCAGCCTTACTTAAATTGCGTACTATAAACGGAATTTTAAAATGATAAAACACAGATAACAGGACAAATAACAGATAAAATTAAACTTTACAACTTTTCTGTTACCGTCTCAATAGCGTGCGACGTCTCAGTGCCCTCGGGCGAGTTGGCCTTGGTCACTGCCTGTTACAGTCGCAGCTCAGTCCTTCTTGGAAGTTGTGGCGTTTTGTCCAACGAGCTTAAAATTAAGTCTCACTGGAGAATACTTTTGTAAACAAACGATAGAGTACAAAGTTTTCCCACAAACAAATACGATCTGATACATGCTTGACACGAATATTTTATTTGTATAGAATTTGTTAATTTTTCTCCCTAGTGTAGATATTATTTAATTATTTTGTTTAATTAAAAATTAATAACAGCAATTATATTACATAATAATTCTCGTTCTATATTCTACGGTCCTACTTCTAGTCTATATATAAAATACACAATGTTCTGTTCGTAACATTTCACAATATCACGGAGCAAGAGACCACCAAAACCTTCCCAAAAGTGAGTATGAAAAGGCAATATTTCATATTAACTGTTGTTCGGCACTACATTATGGTTATACGAAATATTTTGAAAGCTTTAGCAAAATAGAGCAACTTATGGTAATACTATATTTCACGTTGTTTAGATTTAACTATTTTCCCCTTATTTCCCAAAATTCCAATCCTTCAAGCTCCATATCTATCCCTAGCAACAACTGTGATTAACGTAAATACATCTTTACCACTACACCTGGTTACGTTCATGAATGTTTTACAGCTTAGTTTCATCCATTTTACTTTTTTGAAATTTAGCTTCCAGTGGAGTTTACTCTTATTATTTATTTAGATTGGTCATAAACTCTATGAAAAAAAGATGCAACACAATATCCGTCTGCAAGTTAAAGTCAAGTATAACTCCATAGGTGAAACATAGACTTTAAATGAAAACGTTAAAAACGGGGAACATAAGATATTGAATATTCAATTGTGGGCTTTACATATTTTCCTTAATAATTTTCAATTAAAAATAAAAGAGCGTAAACCCTTACACAAAGTAAGTAATCCAAATGTGTTTTATAAATAGTTCAATTTCTTTACACCATTAGAACAACGGTGCATTTACTGTGAGATGTACCATGTTCCACACCGCTGCTAATGATATCCGTACACTCCCTCCGCGTCGGGAAAAGAAAACGAGATGCAGGAAATGTTGTATTTTAATATAATTTCATGTTTTTTTATAATTATGTGCATTGACCTTTTAATTTTGGGTGCTAAATACACGATATACATATTTTTCTCAAAGTGATAAAGTCTGTTTATCAGTGTAACAAGCTCATATTGGATATTATGCTTTCTGTGTATTATACAAACAGTATTAAGATTTTAGTAATCTGGCTTTAGAAGTTTATAAATTTTATACAACAAAAGATTAGTTAACGATCGTTATTCTCACTATGAGATCGATGATAATCTTCTACTTATTTAATGTCACCTCAGTAATTGCAAGTACCTTTGTAGTTTTTATGATTTATCAATACGTTATTTGTAGGAATTTCAAAGAAGAAGAACTTGAATCATTTATCGTTGTATTTTATTCTATAATCATTAAAGCATGCCTTTATCCACCACGCTGTGATTCTGAAGGTAATATTCTTTATAAATTTGCTTTGTTTTTTTTTAAATAAAAATAGTTAATACAGTACATAGTATCTGTTAGGGGCGAAGAGATTAAAATATTTTAGTTTTAGTAAACCAGACACTCACACGGACACACTAAAATACAAAGAATCACTACATTCTCTACCACAACTTTTTTATATAAATTTATATGATTACGCTAAGGTATTGCTACTTGTATATTAAAACGATGATAGTAATTTGTTGTAAGAATATTAGTTGTTCTAAAATCTTCAGTCGTATATAGTTAAACCATTTCATGTTTGACTGTAAATTTTGTTGTGATTACGATGACGACTCACTACGTCTATCGTAGTGTGTCATATAACTGACAATTAGTTGTACTGGCACATCCTACTTCGATCTGACAAATAATATGAGATATGAGGCGAAGAGCAGATAAAATAGTGATATTTAAATTTGTATTTCTCAAGATCAAAATATGTTGGCATTATTATCATAATTTTTTTGATTAATATTTAGCTTGAAAGTACGTTTATATACCATATTCAGGTTTCCGTTCACCACTTTTATAAAATGGTATATTCTCTTACCTTATGACGTTGCTTGATGATGATTCTACCAAAATTAATTGTCTCGTGCCATTTTATACGCAAAAGTACAATGCAGATCACAACGTGTTTTAATTTGTGTATTATTTGTAACAATACTATGTAAAGGATCAGTAAATCTTTTATTTTATTTTATTAGAAGTGACATTGTGTAAGCTATCTGTGCGGTACACTTTGAAGTAGCGTTTGCATATGTTCTTGCAAAAGCTTAAAAATTGTTGATTAATTGTTATTTATAATTGAATTGCAACTGACACGCCTTCACATCCGTTGGAACAGTTTTACATAATCAATATTACAAATACTTCAAACCTTAAGCTTGATACACTTTTCATTTAGCAATTTTCAGTTTTAATAATCTATTTACGTAATGTATTTTAAAAGGGTTGGAAATAAATGGCCTAATCACCAGAACTGGAACCCAAGCTGGGAAAGAAATATTATATCAAAATTGATAGTATTGCTAAACTTTCAACGACGATACAACTTTATTATTATCAAGCAGAAACTTGATACTAAATACCTAAATAGGTCTTGTTAATAGTCATCCACGTACCAAGTTTGAAGTTTATACGTTAAGTGGTTCGTGAGATATGATTAATTATGTAAAAGACTCATACAGACAGATATACGGAAAACTAAGCGTTTTAGGACATACCTTCACAGGAACCTTTTTCTTAGATTTTATGCAAGCAATCATATCCCGAAATCCTGAAGGGTTTTTTGTAAACACCCTGTATATACTCGTCGTTTCTCCATAAAACCGATCATGATCTACGGACATTCGCCCAAAACGTCTACCTCAGTTAATTGAAGTTAGCTACAGCTTAAGAAGGAAATCGTTGGAGCCGTTTTTGGGATTAGAGTTGCATGCGAGCAAACAGCCAAGTAAACCTTTCTCATATTAGAGTCTAGGATTTCTCAGCTTGCGTTAAGTTTTCGCCTTTAATTACATGCCCAATTATATATGATATGCCCTAATATAAAAATCTAAGATGCATCTTTGCCTATTTCAGTGATACGGTTAATGCGATGGGTATACCTAATCTCTAAAGCTCTGACTATACCTTGAATCTATTCACTTAATAGGATTATGATTTGATGTAACTTTTCTTATAAGGAATTAATGTAATTTTCAGGGAAGTTAAATGAAAAATTGTTTAGTTTTATCCTTTATATTATAAAAATATGTTGTGTCAGATTTATAAACATTGTCTATTGATGCAAATACGAGTACTGTCCATATACAAATCCCTTTACCAAGTAGTGTAGGATATAGGGTACACATACAATTATTGGTAATACTATATTACAATTACTATTACTATTTGGTTTTACAATATATTATCATTAGAGACAGAATTTTACTTGCCTATGACCGTCGGTCATTACAGTCTACGTGTGAATATTATTGTTATAACATGAATGGCCCCCATCAATATTTTATTTATGTAAGGAAGGATAAAATATACTCAAAATGTATATTTTGACCCTAGTTTGTCTTCTAAATTCTGAATCTGTCTGTAAGTGAATTGGGTGGGCTTGCGTATTAGTAGGATTTGCTATTCTTGTACCTGTTTTAATGCCCTTCTATATATCTTAAGGCGTACAAAAGTGAAGAGAAAGAAGTAAGGAGGAGGTCAGTGTTTTTTTTTAATTTGATTTGTTATTATTTAGTCTAATTTAATGTTGATTCGGGAACTCCTACTATTCAGCTATTGTTACGTATAAGGCTCTGCTCAATTTCTACATTTTAAGTGCTAAGTTGAAAATCAGAAAGGTTGTAAGGGTAAGTGGAAGTTCCGTTAAGAAAACGTTGACACTGATATGGCGAGAAGGTGGGAGAGAACGGATAATGCAATCAATAGTCATTAGTAAAGGTCGGGTTTGTGGTGCAACCCTTCCTGATCAAATACGGAAACTTGAGTGAATTATTCTACTTACAGACTTTACTTAACGCTGAATGCCTTCTATGACTTAGTTACTACTATATCTGCTATCTAGGTATGGAGGATCCAACTACACGCAGGATTTGAACCTTAGTTACAAATCTGCTCTTACGGTCAATCTACTTATAATTTTCCATTCTGTAATTGTTATGACTATTTTAAACTTTTCAGTAGTACCAATAGTTGAGAAAATTATTTGCTTAGGATTTATTCCAAGGTCAGCTCAAATTGTTTGTCCATAAACTAAAATTATGGTATGTTTCTCAAAATAAAACTATATAAGAAGTATTATGTCCTAATAATGTACATATCATTAACTACAAACTGTTCTAAACTGAGCAGGACCATTAAAAAAAATATAAAAGTAAACGTATAAAACGATACAAGTTGAACCACAGCGATGTAACCTTGTTGTGACGGTGAATATGTTAAACTAGACCAAACGCAATGCAGCGCCAGACCGATCGATAGGCTCCTACAATACCACAACATGTTTATAATTTATATTCGAAAGTATGGTAAAATATTCATATAACAGTGGTAGTCCAAGAAACCGGTTTTCCATAGTTCAGTATTTATATAATAGATTAAATTTTGTGTCATGCCATGTAGTGACAGGCAGCCACTCGGGAGGAGTTATTGTAGAGGTTCGTATTCTATACGATTATCTGTGTAGGAGCTGGAATGCTTATTTTGTTCTATAATTAAAGTAAATTACAGTTGGACCATTGAATAAGAAACCTTCTGGCTAAACTTGTGAAAGATATTTGCAACAAATGGCGTCAGATAAAACCTTTACTGGACCTGATACCACTTTGTGTTAGTTGCTTCGATAAAAGCTATTGGAAAGAGTCTATATCACTCACTCTGTTAAAAATATCACTTAAATGTTACATAAGAAGGTAGCTTATTCAGAACCTGAACTAGTTTCAATGGGGTTGTAAAATCAAGCTAATGGGGAACAAAGCTTTTTAGTAGCAGAAAGTTATTTGTAAACTAATATACGGTAAAGTTATAACTAGCGATAACGTTTATGAGGTTCAAAGTGAAGAAGTGTTCAAAGTTGTAATGGGACTTCGCAATTTGTTCAAAAACGTTTTCCTTCATGTGTGTATTACGAAATTATCTGCCAAAGTACGGTTGTAAAACTCACCCCATTTTAGTTTTTCTATTTCATACTTGTATTTAAAATTCAGCGAAAGTCCTACAATGAAATACATTATCCTCTGGAATGAATATATTTATTCAACAGTTGGTCTACAAAGTCACAGTAATTATGATTGTTATGATAGTTTTGAAGATGTTTGTTTTATCATACTAATATTACAAATGTGAAAGTATGGATGTTTGTGCGTAACTCTGAAGTTCCATCACGTGAAAACTACTGGACCGATTGAGCTTAAATTTTGCAGAGAGGTACTTGATAGTCCTGAGTAACATATAGGTATATTAAAGTTGTGAAAATCCTATAGGGCTATGCCCCACGGGGTTCAAAGTTCCCATGTATTCCTTATGGACATTAATTTTTGTTTGAGCTGATGAAAATACAAACAGCTGATCTTGATTCGTAGTAGTTCCACAGGCTAACCACAGAATGCAGCACACAAAACTATCATAGTTTTTATATATAACTAGCTGTGTACCCGTCCTTCGTACGGGTTGTATATAAATGGTAGATTAACTAAAGCAAATAAAAGTCCACATGGTTTTACAATATTAAAATTACATTTTACACATTTAACCCTTTCACTTACCTTTTTTTAACACCCGTCTGGCCAAAAAATACGATTTTTTGGGGGAAATTTTGAATTTTGTTAATCCGTTTATCTTGCTAAGGATTTATAATAATGTAAAGGAGTATATTGTTATTTTCTTGTTCAGAAAGAATTCTATAATCAAAATACATGTTTCTAGTAATTAAAAACCCAATTTTTTCATTTTTATTATACCTTTAAAATACGAAAAAATAAAATTTGTATACAAAATTTTGTTTATTGAACATAACTTTTAAAATAGAACATGTAAAATTCTGTCTAACTACTCCAATACTACCAATGATGCTTGTTGGTCAAATACAATAGGTATATTATCAATATTTGAGTCAGAAAGTATGCCTACATTATTAAAATCAAGTGGGGACTTAGGCCTAGAATAACTACAGGAAGGCTGCTCATGCTGCAGTTCATCACATGCATCTGTAAGCTTAGGCCTACTTGGTTGATTTGAAACAATGGTCTTACAGTTACTTATTGGACTATTTACCTTTTCACTACTATAACTAATACTTTCTTCATGCAAATATTTATCATTTTCACTCTCAAAACCGACACCAAACACATTACCATACCCACCACCAAACAAGCCATCATCACTGTCACGGGTAGACTTTCATAAGTGGGGCCAAAAGCAACCGAATGAAAAAATCGAAATATGTAATATCGATATATTGAAATTAATAATCGATTTTGAATAATAATTTTAAAACATATGATATTTTAACAAAAATTTTAAATAAACAAAGTTGAACTAATTTTTTTATACAAATGACGTTCAATTTTCGTAAGCTTTCTAATTTAGCTTTAAAGGATGATTTCCAATGTTTTTCATATTTGCAAGAGGTATAATTGATAGCTAAAACTCCCGATAGTGACATATGCGGAAGACAAATGAAAATTTATGTCAAAGTACCCACAAGTGTACAATTTGAATGTCGACGCCGAACAAAAAATGACGAGCATTGTAGAAGAATTAATGCACTTGAAAAAACATTCATTTCTAATTCCAAATTCGGTCTAAGAAATATCATATCAATTATGTACTATTTCTCAAGAAATGTCACCAATTATGAGTTTCTCATGCTCGAATGTAGTGATGAAAAATGTGACGCTTCCAGTAGAACAATAGCGGATTGGCTAAGCTTTTGTCGTGAGGTTTGTATTAACTGGATCGAAGAAAAGTTTCAGAATGAAGATAAATTGGGAGGTCCAGGTGTTGTCGTTGAAATCGACGAGTGCAAGATCGGTAAGCGAAAATACAATCGTGGAAGGCTTGTCGACGGCACCTGGATACTCGGGATGATCGAGATCCACCCTGAAGGTAAAGTGCGCGGAGGAAGATATCGCATAGAAATCTGCCCAGACAATAAGAGGGATGCAGCAACACTTATTCCACTAATTTCCACTCATTTTACAATTATTTTAAAACAAAACATGCTAAAATATCACACATAAACATCTTACAAATTACTTTTATAACTAATGTTTACAGCGAATACGTAAACACAACAATGCAGACGATGTCAGCTGACGAACCGTAATATTCGATAGTCTGTTGCCAGCAATACGACTGGCCATGGAGGATGAAATTATAACCAAAATAAAGCTTGAAGCTTGCAGAACAAGAAACATATGCGATCTATCGGATATTTAAGGAAATAACTCGGCGCGAACAGTTAATAAATATCATTGGCTACGGACGGCGATCCGCCGTCGCTTCACCTAATGGCCGACGAGACTGCGACGGCAGGACGCCGTCATTGTAAGCGAAGGGGTTAATGTACAATTAAATTTAAGTTAACGAAATATACTGACAGATAGTTCGAGTACTGTTGCTAAGTCGAGGAACTCTGTCGGTCAGTAAACGGCGTGTGGTTTGCGACTCCAAATCGGTACACGTAACACTTTGGATTCGCTTTTAGAAATAAAAGAACTCAAGTACAACAAAAATAAAAAATATCGGGGAGTGGGGGAGGGGTGGTATGAATATACAATCGGGGTGGGAGCAAAATATGAAACCGGGGGGGGGGGGGGCAAAAATATAAAATCCTAGGGGGGACATAAAATAAAAAAATAAAATCGAAGAGGGGGAGCAAAATATAATATTGAGGGTTGGGGAAAAATACAAATTTTGCAGGGGGGGTGGGCAAAAATATAAAATTTGGGGGGGAATATAAAATTGGGGGGAAATATAAAATGGGGAGGATATAAACAAAATATAAAACCGAAGAGGGGGGCAAAAATATAAAATGGGGGGGACATAAAACAAAAATATGAAATTGAAGAAGGGGGGAGGAAAATATAAAATCGGGTTGGGGGAGAGCGCGCAGAGTTACCCAATACCCCTACTCTCGCCTATCGAAAAAAGAGTTTGAGTTGCCATTCAAGTAGTTTTTTTTTTTTTTATTTCCATTCTGAGAGTTCCCATTCAAGTAGGTTTTTAATGATAAACAGCTGATTACAATATTTTATGTTATAGAGATAACTATTAAGTCATCATCTGGTTTAATTTAAATAAAAGTAGGGGGCATTAGATGGTTCAAAACCAGCAAAGGCGCGGTGTGGACGCGTGGACGCGAGGACGCCCCCCCCCGTGTGGACGCGTGGACGCGAGGACGCCCCCCCCCCCGTGAGGATGCGTGGATGCAAGGCCCCCCCCCCGGCCGCCAGCAGCACTTTTCGTGATGACCTTGAACATGAGGAAAAAACTTTCGAAAATTAATAATTAGCCTATTTATCCACCGATTCCCACGGGACTTTTTCCAGAGTGTAGGCCTATCCCCAGGGAAGCGAATGACGTAAGAACCCCATAGATCCACCATTAAACAAGGCCGCTATTAATTTATAACCGCGTTTTCCTTATGGGATCTCAGCTGTTTACCGACTGATTTTGACGAAACCTCACCACATGTCAGGCCATGACCTAAGAAAACCATCGCTTAAAGAAAATTGAAAATCCACTGTTAAACGGGCCCGCTATTAATTTTTAAATGTGTTTTCCTTATAGGATCTCGGCTGTTTACCGACCGATGTTGATGAAACTTCACCACATGTTGGGCAGCGGCTTAAGTAAACCATCGCTTAAAGAATATTGAAAATCCACTGTTAAACGGGCCCGCTATTAATTTTCAAACGTGTTTTCCTTATGGGATCTCATCTGCTTGCCGACCGAATTTGATGTGACTTCGTTACACGTTGTATGCCGGCTTGACTAAACCAACCTGCAAGCGGCTCCGCGATGTCACGTGTCGAGGCGCGCGCTAGGGCCTACGTGACTGTCCCAGCCTGTTTACTCATTAGCGGCCTTCAGGACCCCTCCGTTCTAGAAGGTTCCGGCAAGTGCGTCGCATGAGGCCTCCTCCTGACTGGAGTGCTATGTATGAGCATGTCACGTGTCGAAGCGCGTGCCAGGGCCTACGTGACTCTCCCAGCCTGATACTCATTAGCGGTTCCGAGAATTGTTTACTACTTTCACCGCTTACTGTACGGTACGTAGCTATGTTACTTCAGTGATTGTCATTGCTTCCTTCATTCAGTTTGTGTTTGGAGCTCAGTGTATGTAGATGTTCTACTTCAGTGTTGTGCTAGTCTTTACTGAACCATATTCCGAGATTTTTTAAACGTAAGTATATGTAGCTCTTATAAGTTGTAGTGTGGAAGACTATTACATTTCCCTTTATAATAAGATTCTCATTTAAGGTATGATCGTTCAGCAATTTTGAAGTCATAATGTGTAAAGAGAGGTCTGGCCTATTAATAGAAGTTGAATAATTCGCATTATGTTTTAGGGAAAACGATTCGTTAAATGTTTGAGCGAAATAATTATCTAACATTAATATTTAAACTTTTACATATCCCAGTACACTGAGCCTTGTCGTTGTTTCTTTTCAGATGGAGACGAGTGGATTTGTAATGACCTTAGAACAGTTATGTTTTATAACGATTAAAATTAATGAGTCAAACTTTAAAAATTTAAAAATAGATTCATTTCCACTCTTCTAAAATTTTTTGAGGGAAATAAAATTAGGTTTTTGCTTTCCAAGCCTTTGTGGTGGGTGGAGAGTATAGATACCCGATGTTGCAGATGGCTGTTCCTCGTATGTGTGAGGTCTGCGGTCGCGTCTTCGCTGGAAACCTGGCTCGTCACATGGCAGCTGCTCACAGGGACCGCCATTTCGACTGCAACGTCTGCGGGAGACGCTTCGGGCGAAGCGACAGCCTGCGACGCCACCTCACAGCAGTTCATCCTCCCACTCCTCACGACCAAGCGCCAGGTACGGTTTTTACATTAAACAAGAAACCGTCAGTACTAATGACTTGTTTTCGAGAGAGAGTAAACGGCTTTAGCTGAGTAAACAGATTCAAGTAGTAAACAAGGGGCTGCCAGCCTCTGTTCAGTTCCTCACCCTTGTATTACTGGGCTCAAACTGGCGTTCGAGATGAGGAAGAGGTCGTCAGGCCTCTATGCAATTCCTCACCCTTGTATTACTGGGCTCAAACTGGCGATTGAGATGAGGAAGAGGTCGCCAGTCCTCTATGCAGTTCCTCACGATCAAGCGCTAGGCACGGTTTTTACATTAAACAAGAAACCAGTACTAATGACTTGTTTTCGAGAGAGTAAACGGCTTTAGCCGAGTAAACAGATTTAAGTAGTAAACAAGGGGCTGTCAGCCTCTGTTCAGTTCCTCACCTTGTATTACTGGGCTCAAACTGGCGATTGAGATGAGGAAGAGGTCACTAGGCCTCTGTGCAATTCCTCACCCTTGTATATACTAGGTTCAAACTGGTGAATGAGATGAGGAAGAGGTTTCCAGTTCCTCACCTTCATGTATATTGAGGTAACTAATAGAACTTGTTTTTCCTGTTCACAGACCATCCATGCCCGTTGTGCTCCGTCGCCCTGGCGAGCCCCGAGGATCTTCACCACCACATGGAAGCGGTCCACGGTGCGATCCCGTCAGCTTCGACCTCCTCCTCCGCAACGCCACCTGTCAGAGACCCACGGCCCGAGTGCGACGCGTGCGGGTGGCGATTCGACCGCGAGGACCTGCTCCGGCGCCACGTGCAGCTGGTGCACGCCAACGGGGTCCGCTGTCCCGAGTGCGGCGCCCTTTTCCGCAGGGCCGCGTACCTCCAGCGGCACATGGCGAGCAACCACCGCGGCATGAGGTTCGCGTGCGCCTACTGCGACCGAGGCTTCACCCGGCGCTACAACCGGGACCAGCACGAGGCCCACAACTGTCCCATCGTGAGGAACCTCGTTGTGGACGAGATGCCGCGCCTACCCGTCCTGTCACCCGAGCCCCGGCCCGGCCGCGAGCCTCGACCCAGCCACGAGCCCCAGCCTCGACCCAGCCACGAGCCCCAGCCTGGACCCAACCACGAGCCCCAGCCCGGACCCAGCCACGAGCCCCAGCCCGGACCCAGCCGCGAGCCTCGACCCAGCCGCGAGCCCCAACCTGGATCGAGCACGGCACCTGACGGGATGGTGGGTGGTGGCGGACTACCCACGTTCCGCACCATCCAACGAGGGTTCCGCGGACGCCTCCTGACCTTCGGTCTGTCCCGGCCCATGGAGGACTTCTTGACCGTGGAGGACGCGCTGGTGCTGCTGTTCGACAGCGTCCTGGAACTGCTGACCGACGTCAGGACCCGACACCCAAACATCAAGGTCAACATGTTCCTGGAGTGCGAATTCTCCAACGTTCACGGAGCCACCTGTCTGCGGGCCTTCAAGACGAAGAACGTGCCTCTCACCGCCGCGTCCAACTTGGAGGACTTCCTGTCGGCGTCCTTCCACAAGCTGGAGGAAGAGAAGGAGCAGTGCCTGCTAGTGGGCAGCGGGTGGAGCTATCTCCGGATACGCGACCTGGAGATCCGCGTCAACCTCTACACCCCGTTGGGAGAACGCGGAGCTCGGTTCGTCCAGCTTCCCAGGACCATCAGCGAGACGCGTGCCGTTATCAACGTGCAAAACGTCGATGACATGTGCTTCGCGTACGCCGTCCTGGCCAAGTTCGTCGCGCAACACCCGGAGAGGCCCACATCGTACACACCGGACGTCATGGCACGCTACGACTGGGTCGGCCTACGCTTCCCCGTGGCTGTGAAGGACATTAAGGTCTTCGAGAGGAGGAACGCCATCAGCGTCAATGTGTACGGGATCGAGCGCGCCATGGTGGGGAGACGCCCCGACGGATCGCCAAAGTTCCAGGACCGCGTGTTCCCGCTGAAGATCTGCAAGCGGGAGTTGGAGGATCACCGGGACTTGCTGTACGTGACCACCGGCGGGAACAGTCACTACGCCTACATCACAAACATGAGTAGGCTTGTGCGACACCAGCTGACGTCCCACGTCAACGCCATCCACGTGTGTAAGCGATGCTTCGCTCACTTTGACAACCAGCCCAACAAGCTGCAGCTGTCCGGTGCCGAGCGTCTGGAGGAGCATATGCGATACTGCACCGCCAAGGCCCCCCTCCGCTTGGACTTGCCGAAGAAGCAGCAAATCCGCTTCACCCACCCCGAGTACACTCGGCGCGAGCGCTTTTGCGTCTACGCCGACTTTGAGTGTGCTCTACAGCCCGTCGCCGCTGACCCTGCGGAAGCGCCGCCCGGCACGAGGCCCCTGCAACTGCACGTCCCGTACGCCTTTGCCTACCAGATCGTGGACTCGCTCGGCTTGGAGGAGTTTGAGCCCCGCGTCTACTTCGGGGCTGACGCGTCCAAGGTCTTCATGGAAAGGTTGAAGATGGACGTGCTGGCGCTGTGGGAGTTCCTATTCAGCATGAGAGCTCTGCACCCTTCTCTGACCCGGCAGGAGATGGACGAGTACCTGGCGGCGACTCACTGCTACCTCTGCGGGAAGGAGTTCACGGACCAGGACGTTAAGGTGCGGGACCACAATCACGCCCCACCCTACGAGTTCCGAGGAGCCGCCCACCGCTCGTGCAACCTCAGGTACCGGGAGCAGCGACACATCAACTGCTACTTCCACAACCTGTCCAACTACGACGCCCACTTCATAGTGCGCGAGCTGGCCATCGACCCTGGCGACGTGGACGTGTTGGCCCACACGGAGGAGCGATACATCGCTTTTACCAAGCGATTCCACTTTGGCCAGCCTGGGGACAACCAACGTCAGAGCAGTTTCGCGGTGCGCTTCCTAGACACCTACAGGTTCCTGTCCATGAGCCTGGCCAACCTGGCGGCGGGACTCCCCACGGACAGGATGCGTGAGACGAGGAAGCGCTTCCCCGACGACCGGCTGTTCGACCTGGTGCGCAGGAAGGGCGTGTTCCCCTACGACTTCGTGACGTCCTACGACACGCTGTACAGGACCAGGGAGTTGCCGCCCAAGGAGGCGTTCAGGAACTCCATGACCCTGGAGGACATCAAGGACGAGGAGTACGAGCACGCCCTCAACGTGTGGCGAGCCTTTGAGTGTCAGCACCTCAAGGACTACGCGGACAAGTATCTGCGATGCGACATCGCCCTGCTCACCGATGTCTTTGAGCAGTTCCGCGACACCTCGCTGGCAGAGTACGGGCTGGACCCCGCCCACTACTACACCCTTCCGTCCTACGCGTGGGACGTGATGCTCAAGACCTGCGGTGTGGAGCTGGACACGCTGCAGGACTTTGACATGTACCTGTTTGTGGAGCAGGGGATCCGAGGAGGCATCTCACAGGCCATCACCCGCTACGCCAAGGCCAACCACGACAGGTGCCCGGACTACCGCCCGGACGAGCCCACGCGCTTCCTCCTGTACCTGGACGCCAACAACCTGTACGGCTGGGCCATGTCCCAGTGCCTGCCGACCGGAGACTTCGAGTGGCTCAGCCGAGAGGAAATCCAGGCGTTGGACGTCACGGCGCTGGACGCGGAGGCCGATCGAGGCTACATCTTGGAGGTGGACCTCCACTACCCCGCGCGCCTACACGACCTGCACAAGGACCTTCCCTACTGCTGCGAGACGAAGCGCCCGCCGACAGGGAAGTTCCCCAAACTGTTGACGACCCTGGACGACAAGACGCACTACATCTGTCACTACAGGGTCTTGCAGCAGGCGCTGCAAAACGGATTGGAGCTGGTCGCGGTGCATCGGGCGATCTCCTTTCGCCAGTCGCGGTGGTTGGAACCGTACATCCTGATGAACACGGAGCTGCGGAAGAGGGCCAGGACGAAGTTCGAACAGGACTTCTTCAAGCTCATGAACAACGCGGTCTTCGGCAAGACCATCGAGAATGTACGGAAGCGCCTCAACGTGAAGCTGGTGTGCACCCCGGAGAAGTTTTCCAAGTACGTCGCCAGATCCAACTTCCTGGACCGGACGTACTACACGGAGGACGTGGCCCTGGTGCATCTGTCCAAGGTCAACATCGTGTTGGACAAGCCCGTCTACGTAGGCATGACAGTCCTGGAGCTGAGCAAGTGGCTCATGTACGAGTTCCTGCGCAAGATGAAGGAGCGCTACGGTGACCGCCTCACCGTGGACTACATGGACACGGACAGCTTCGTCTTTGACATCGTGTCCCAGGACGTCTACGCAGAGATGAAGGAACACCTGGACGATTTCGACACCAGTGGATATCCGAGGTCTCACCCCTGCTACAGCCCCGTCAACGCCAAGGTCATCGGAAAGTTTAAGGACGAGTGCAACGGCCTGTCCTTATTCGAGTACCTCGGCCTGCGGTCCAAGCTGTACTTTATGGACATCGAGGACGCGGCGACAGGCGGCAGCAAGGCTCTCAAGCGGGCCAAGGGGGTGGCGAAGGGCGTTGTCAAGAACGTCCTCACCCCCGACGACTACAGAGAGTGCCTGTTTGACGGGGTCCAAAAGCGCACCACCAACGTCCGCTTCCAGTCTCACTTGCACCGGGTCTACACCGTGGAAGTGGACAAGCTGAGCCTCAGCCCGACTGACGACAAGCGGTGCGTCCTCCCCGACGGCATCCACACTCTGCCGTGGGGACACAAGGACGTCCCGCCGCTACCAGCCAGGAGAGAAGATCGACGGATGGAGGTGGATGGTGAGGAGGAGGAGGGGCAGCCCCAGGATGAAGACGAGGAAGAGGAATTCCCAGTTTAGTTTTAATATTAATTTTAAGAAAAATTTGTAAATAGTATTTGTAAGAAAATATAATAGCTTTATGTACAGCACGAACCTGAGTTGTTTATTTCCTCCCCTTTGCTCACTCAAAAGCCGTTAGGCTTAAAGTGTGTGAGAAAGGCGTTATGGGTCGTTTGGCCCGAGCCGTGCAGCTTAAAAGCCCCCGCCAACCGGGAGCGGTTGGCGGCGCGTGTCGGGGGACGGCCCTGAAGGAGTTGCCCAGGAAGGAATTACTCAGCGGTCTGCTGACGCTCAAGGTTGCACCCTCGAATTGCTCAGCGGTTTGCTGATGTCCGAGGGGTCTCGTGACGCGCCCTCTTTGGCGACCTTCACTGCCGCTTGGCGGGGGCTCAGCCAGTGACACGCGCCGCTGGTATATAAACCTGAGGTCCAGCCCCGCTGCCTCAGTTTTGCTAATTTTTTTTAAATTTAGTAAGGAGAAAGGAGAAATGAAAACACAAGCTTTATCATTATGAGACATGTATTGTACAGTAATAAGGTTACATACTACAAAAACCTTACAAACTAGTTTTAAGCGAATATGGAGTGGAAGAGTCTGCGGATGAGAGCGTCGTTGGCGGCGGGAGCGGCAGGGTCGAAGAGCTGGACGTAGTCGCTGAGTGACGTGCGGAGAACAGCCCGGCAGTACAGGTAAGTGAGGCAGTAGTAGCCGCAAACAGAGGTATCGTAGCCCTGGAGCCGATACCTGTTGTAGACGTAGTGGCGGTGATGAGGATTGCGCCTCAGGAACCTTTGAAAGTCGGCCTGGTATGGCGGCCTCCCGTAGCTGTCCAGGTACTCGAGTCTGTCCTCTTCCGAGCAGTAAAACGCCACCCAGTGTTCGCCGCTCTCGGTGTGCGCCACTGTGTTGGACACGATGGTGGTCAGAGGCTTGACTGGCGCGTCCGGTAGTTGGTCAGAGGCGTAGACCGCGACGTTCCTCAGTCCGGGGATCTTCGCCAGGCATTCTCTGATCTGGACGGTATTCATCGTGGGCGGAAGCAGCACAGGCAGCTCGAGGTGGACGAGTCCAGTGTGTCGTTAGCCACGAGCCAGTCCCGCAATACTATGCAGTTATGAAGGGCGCAACGGTTGTGGGAGCTCTTATGGTGGCGACAGCGCAGGGTCCGGTAGGTGGGCGCACCGTTGAGCGACCCGCAGCCCAGATCCTCCATGTCCTGAGCGGTGGTGGCGGCGGGCTCGGTTATGAGGTGGCGTTGTACAAAGTCCCTCTTCTGCGATCCTTTGACGTAGACCAGGGGGCGGTGGATGAGGCAGGAGCGCAGCTTGTCCAGCAGGGCGACGTACGCGATGTCCCCCTGGTCCCACTCCAAGCCGTGGCAGTGGCGAGTGACCCAGACGCTCTCGCGCTGTTTCTCGGAAGTCAGGAGGTCCTTGCTGAAGGGCGGGCGGGCGATGTGATGTAGGAGCAGCGTGCCGGTAGTCACGTCCACCACGCAAACCTCTTTCAGTAGAAAGTCATTATCACTGTCTTTAAAACACTGCATATCCATCACCACGCTTCCGTGATGACAGCGCGCTGGCGGCGGCTCGATGTAGATCGGTGGCGGCACGTCCATCCCGTACGGCTGACTGAACTCGACTGAGCGCTGGCGGGAGCGCGCCTAGCGGGTTAACCTTGGGTGCGCGCGCCGCCATCACCTAACGGTCCGCGGTGACCTTGAGCGCGCGGCAACTCGTTTACCCGCCAAAACCTAACGGTGCGCGCGCGCGGTGACCTTGAGCGCGCGGCAACTCGTTTACCCGCCAAAGTCGACTGTGACGTTGCGATGACGGTCCACCTCCACGACGTTGTCCAACTCGGCGTACACTATGCAGTTGAACGCCTCCGCCAAGGCTTCGGAGAACCCAATCTCTATGCGCAGGTTACCGTTGCGCACCAGGTTCCAGTGGCTGGATTGAGAGGCCGCCATATCGGGCGTCAGATCAAACGCCATCAGGCAGTATCCGTAGGGGTACTCGTTGCGACTGACTTCGTTACCACAGTCTGAGAAATTGATGCCGGTGCCGGTGTACAGCGTGTGGTAGGCGAGCACGCACAACTCCTTACCGAACGTGTAATCCGGTTGAAGCGGCTTACATGGCACTTGCTCACCGTCTATGTACAGCGCGAAGAAGTTCACGTGGCTGTGGGTGAAGTTGAACGGGTTCTTCTTGTAGTCCCCGTTGAACGCCTGATTGCTGACCAGGCCAACTATAACGCGTTTCGGCAGTTGTCCCAGAAACACACTGTCCAGAGTCTTGCTGCTGATACCGGAGGGTAGCGTGAAGGATTTGACTTCCACGCGCGTAATGGGATATTTGGCTGTGCCCGACTCCAGCGTCCTGCTGTGAGCCAACAGCACGCTCGGGTTGATCTTACAGCGGCGCATGAACAGGTTGACTTCGGCGATGTCCACTTTGTAGTCTGTCACGGTTTTGGACATGATGGAGAATGAGTTCTTTGACCTGATCAGGCGAAAGCGCATCTCCACGCCGTTTAACATGAACTTCTCCTGGTTGCACAGGTCGACGTGCAGATGTCCGACCATGTCCGCGTACCGGCTGGCCTTGACAAACTCCCTCCGGTTCTTGAGCCCGGCATTATCCTCCTCAGTATTGTCCATGTACCCGGCATAGTCCTCGTAGAACAACTCCGCGGTGAGGTGCGATGTCTTGGCATCACCGCCATAGGACAACAGGTTCTCCAGGTAGGCGCGATAGGCGTACGTGTTGTTCTGAGGAGACACCAGTTTGTTGTTCAGGTACAGGTCCACTTGACTGAACAGCGAGTGCAGCCAGTTGTTAATCGGACCCACCTCTTTTATCGCTTGATCACCCGTTACAGCGCCTCCGCTAGCCGTTCTAATGGTAGCCTTCACATGCAGTAGCGTCTGTGACAGATCCGTGTACTCGTCCCCGTGACCCGGAACTATGAACTCCACGGGCGAGTCGTCTGTCAGGGAGGAGATGGGCTTGTACTGCACCCATTTACCGCTCTCTATACTGGTCTGCGTGGGCGGCAGCGAGAACAGGTCCAACTCGGTCTTGACACACTCGCACGACTTCTGATGTAGAAACGCCATTATCCAAAAATGTCCTTCACGGTACTCTCGCTCTTCTTGCTTCTCCTCTTCTTAGCGACACGTTTTGCGGGCTTCCTCTTGGGCGCAGCGCTCTTCTTCCTCGCTCCGAGGAGTTTCGCCAGAGACTGAGGAGTAACCTGCTGTACACGCCTCCTCTTATAGGCGCCACCACCGCTCAGCACGCGATCCAGTTTTTCATCGGCCTTACGTTTCAGCGACCCGGTAAACTGTCTGAGTCGGGCGTTGGCCGCGACTCGGGGGTCGGCTGTGCCCGCCGCCACGTCGCCCAAGAAGCCCACACCGGACCTCAGCGCCTCCTTGCCCAGCGCCGATGCGCCGGATCTGATCAACGGGACCACTGTACGCATCAGCCCGCCTAGGAAACTGCCGATGCCATGTCCGCGTTGGAAAGCGGCTCCTCTGAATTCGGAGGATACGCCATGGCCCGCCTGCTGGTGGCGGTAATACGCCAGATAGGGATCGCTCGGATTCATTGCCGCTGCCTCTCTTTCCTGAAATGAAGCTTCATGCACGTAGTCCCGAAGTGGAATGGCAAGTGTCGCCCTTGGTTGTCCCTTAAATCGATTTCCACGCTCTCGAATGAGGTTTTAATCACCGGCACGTAGTGCGGGTCTATTATATACACTGTCGTGTTGGCACCGTACGTGTAATTCCTGATGTCGATGTTGAGGATCTTCAGTAGTGGCGCCACAGCGTCGCCCACCAGTTGGGGTTCCACCAGGTCGCAATACACGTACATGTGTGATGGCAGACCGGCGAAGAGGTTAGCCGGCCTCACGGACCTGTGACGCTTGACGATATCCGTATCCACCTCGTAGCCAAACTGTAGCGCCAAACCGGGGCTCAGTTTGAGGCTCTGAACGGCTGAAGACGTCGACATCAATTCCACCCTGGAGGACCTCTCGTCATACGAGAAGGCGCACAGGTTACTCTTCATTTGAGGGTGGTTGTTGATTGCGTCTACGAGTTCCTCGGTACTACTGTAATTGCCCGGCTCCACTTTGATTAACAACTTGTCCACCACGGCCAACCCGCCTTTCGAGTCCCTCATTCCCAGCACTAGTTTGATGTAGGTTCCCTCACCGACGGTCAGAAAAGAGAAGGGGTAGTGCGCCTCCGCCAGAGCGACCTCCCACTCGCCGTCTGACAGATCAACGGTCGAGGGTAGATGGGTCGTGTAGTTTGTCACCATGTTGTTGGGATAGTAATTCATTGAACTGTTACTGGGCAACGTCAGGTAAAACTGGTCGTGCCTCGTCATCGCAGCTGTTGCACGTCCGCTGCGGGTACCCACGAATTGAAGTCCTCTCCGTAACCGGCCCACTTGACTAGGTAGCGCTTACTGGAGCCTCGCCCTTTAGTGTCCAGTATTTTATCTATTTGATACAGGCGGTCCGGGGCGATCGTCACCTTTTGCATCTCGTGCTCGTAGAAGCGCCCTTCCAGCGGCGTCCCGTTCAGGTCTCGCAGCACGTACAATGGTAGAGGATGCGACCCGTATACGTGGTCCACCACGAACAGCTCCTTACTCCAGTTGGTCTCGTAACCTTTGGCGAACGTGCCCTTCTCCTTGGCTATGCGCACCGTGTCGCCCGGCTCGAACCTGGGCTTGTGTCGTCGGATCGCCTTTCCATACATGTGACGCCACACCTTGTACACCGTTTGACCATCGCCGCTGTCCGCGTCCACGGGTCGTAGGCCACCCAGGCTCCTGTGCGGACTGCGGTTGTAGGCGTCCACAAGCCTGTCCAACACGTCCACGTAGCGATACGTGTTCTTGTAGGTCAGGTAGCGCCACATGCGGGTCTTGAGCGTGCGGTTGACTCGCTCCACCACCGCCGCCTTCACGTCGGGGTTCTGCGTGGTGAAGTAGTTTACACCGTGACTCTTGAACACTCGCTTGGTCGCGGCCCCGGTGAACTCCGTCCCCTTGTCGGTCTGTAGGCAGCGGGGAGTCGCCTCAGCGAATATCCTCTCGAACGCAGCAGCCACCTCAGGCCCGCTTTTCCTCTTCAGCGGTACCGCGAACAGCCGCTTACTGAACACGTCTATCACAGTCAGTAGGTAGTTGACTCCGTCGTTGTACCGGCTCAGGCCGCGCATGTCGTTCAGGTCCGCCTGCCACAGCTCCCGGGGCCCGAACACGGGGTAGCGGTTGCGGGGAAACCGCTTGCGCGCAGGCTTGTGCAGCGTGTAGGTGTCCTGGGCGCGCAGCCAGTCGGCTACCCGACGTTTCGGTAGGCGCGCGGCTCTGGCCAGGGCGGCCACCCCGCTGAGGGAACCGGGCTGGCTCGGGTCGTAGTACAACTTCTCCATTACAGTGTGAACAGCTCCCAGTTGTCCAATGACGATTCCCGGTCGGGTTCCTCGGTTATTATCCTTCTCCTGGCCACTGGGGGCCGCGGTCTCAGGCGGTCCAGTATCGGTGTCAACCTCGGTGAGAGGGGTGTTGAGGAGGCCGTTGTGTCTCCCCAGGGGCTCGATGCCGAGTCCAGCCCCACGCCTAGGTAACGCAACGCCGTGGGATTGCTCACGTATTCTTTGGGCACGTTCATGTCCTTCAAGGCGGCCATCACTTGATGCCAGCCGGTAGGCAATCGGTCCGCCCTTCGCGCTCTCACTATGCTGTGCGCGATGTCCACTATATTGGAATCGGGGATCTTCACCTTGTCCACATACACCGCTCCACTGGCGTCCCAGGAGATGGGGCTGCCTTGACGGGTCATGAATCGCAACAAGTTGCGCGCCACCGACCTGTAGATTTTTGAGAACGATTCCACAATGTCCTCCTCCGCCGAGGCGCTAGACTCGCGCTTCATCTGACTCGGACCTCCCGCCGCTTCCTCCTCCCTCTGCTCACCCTCGATGATTGACAGACCTATGGGTTGACGTTTAGCCGCGGAAAAGTGCAGGAACCGCTGTAACACCTGCTGATATTGTTTCCATTTCTCCGTATCGTCCAGCCGCTTGTCGCTCAATATGCGATGCATCTCAGCGTCCAGGCTGGCTGGCTTATTGACGCTACCTGCTCCTCCTCTTGGCTCCGGCCCTGGTCCCGGTCCTTCTCGCAATCTCTCGATGAGCTCCTGCGGTACAACCACCATTTTCCTAGCGTACTCCATGTCCGATTAGCTTCTGCGCTAGAACGGGCAGAACAGCGTTCAACAGCAGAGGTAGGAGGATCCCTCCGCCCCGTTGGACGAGGTAGTGTCGCTTCTTGGTCCAACCCTCGCCGCGTTTCACCAGCCGTCTGAGCGCCTGTTTGTGTTTGCTCAATTTGCGTTTGAGGCAGGGAGAAAGCGGTACGTTTCCGCGTAGCACGTTATACGCACACTCGCACAACGACTTGATGCGACTCTTGTCGCACGCTTTTAACAGGGCCTTGCGTTCTTTGGGCGTAGCGTGTATTAGGGCCCTCAGCAGCGCCGCGTCCTTCTTCACGCGATGTGACATGATGACTGACGCTGGCACGCGCTCGGCCTATTTATCACTTCTTCTTGGGCAGGTACACGTAGTTCACCGGGTCGTCTGGGAAAATGGCTGAACGTACGCGCATCTCTTCAGGCGTGGACTGTTTCAAGTCTATGAGCAGGTAGGCGTGCGGATCACGCGTGGCGTCCGCGTAAGCCTCCTCCACGAATTTTGGGTTCTCCGGGTATACTTGACGGGCCAGGTGTTTGATCTGAGCGCGGTCCCTGGGATTCTTGAAACACACTATGTAGTGGGCGTTCAGCGATATGTCGCGCTGGCCCCTGCCCTGGTGAAACAGGTTTTGCGTGATGAAGAACACGCTCATGTTGCGGTGGTGCGAGCCCTTGGTGAACAGGTCCGCCACGCCGGAGCCAGCCTCGCGCATCATGTCATCGACGATGACCAGGGTAGGCTCGCTACCGTCATAGTCGTCCAGGTCCGGCAAGCCGGCTACGTAGCGCACGGCAGAGTCCGCACGGCTCTTGCCACCACCGCTGCCATAGTGCCAAGTGATGCGGGCGAACCGCGTATCGCACATGCGGTCGGCGTGCTCTATGAAACGAGCCACGAAGTGCGACTTGCCGCTGCCCGAAGGCCCGGCCACGATGGCGGTGAACGGGTGTTTCCACCTCAAGTCCATGGCGTCTACTGACCGCCGTGCACCGCCACCTCGGCTCTTGTAACTAAAGGTTCTTTTCTTGCTCTTTTTTATTTGATTTTATTTTTTCAATTTTGGAAGGAAATAAGGGAATAGGAAATACCGTTTATTTTATACAAATTCCAGGAAAGGAGATTTGCTGCCAGGAGGGCCGCTCCTCTTTACAAGGCTCGTCCTCGGCCCCACGCCAACGTTGTACTGGGAGATGGCGTTGTCGTCCAGGACCGTGAGGAACCGTCGAGGCATGTAGATCCGGATCGGGTCGTCGCTGACGAGACCCTCCAAGGTGGCCATCACCGCCTCGCCGTACGGTGTGTCCACCCGCTCGAATGAGCGGATCGGGTACACCGCGTTTTCCCGCAGATCCGCGATGCGAGTGTAACCCGCGGCCTTGCAGCTATTGAGGGCTGTCCTGAGGTCCATCTTCTGGTCCGTGTTGAGCATGGCGCAGCGGCTGGATGCAGAATGACCGGCTCTCGCCACCGAGTCGCCTTTTATTGGCGGTGTCTACGTGCCGACTCACGCGTATCAACAACATGATGACATAGTTACTCGCTCAATTCCAGGAAGGGTGATGTAATGGAAAGCTTTACTGCGTAAACAAGTGGATTGTTCTAGAAGCGTCTCGGTTATCAACTGCTTAGTGGAAGTTTCCACGCTCAATTCCAGGAAGGCTGACGTAATGGAAAGCTTTACTGCGTAAACAAGTGGATTGTTCTAGAAGCATCTCGGTTATTAACTGCTTAGTGGAATTTTCCACGCTCTCTCGTTTACTGGGTAGCGCGCTTGGAGTGTGCGCTCCTCTTGGTTTTCCCTGAGATGACGCAATCGCGCTTGGAGTGCGCGCTCCTCTTGGTTTTCCCTGAGATGACGCAATCGGTCTTTCGCCAGGTGGGTAGAGGAGTAGCGGTCCTAGTGATCCCGTCGTATCTTGACTCTCCCGTCTCGCTATTTGCCAGCCATAGGTTTTGCAATCTGGATAGCAGGTCCTCTAGACATATGCAGATTTCATCGTTTCGCTCCTCGTCCAAGTACAAGCCGCAACTGAACGTGGGGCGACCTCCTTTGAACACATTCATCTTCAACAGTACGTTACCGCTGTTGGTAGGGTTCTTCACAGTGTACTGATATCCGCCAGCGGACCAGCACAGTGCCGGGGAATCGATAGGCACTTCCTTCCTCTTTACAGTCCACCCATCGAGCTTTTTCTTCTTTGACGCACATCCCTGCTGAACTGGCGGTGCGTTGGGGTTCTCATCGTTCATTGCGTTCAGCTCCTCTAGGAAGGAGCGGATCGTTTGGTCCACTTCGGTTGCGCTGACTCCGTTTCCGTTCATGGTGACGTCTCGAACAACACTGAGGTCGCGCGGCTCTGCCTCGGTTTTATACCCAGGTTGCACGCTTCAGCGAACCTTCTAGAAGCTTCCAGAAACGTGAGAGGTGGTCTTTCGCTAACGGGGAGCACTCCAGTCAGGAGGCCTCATGCGACGCACTTGCCGGAACCTTCTAGAACGGAGGGGTCTTGAAGGTCGCTAATGAGTAAACAGGCTGGGACAGTCACGTAGGCCCTGGAACGCGCCTCGACACGTGACATGCTCATACATAGCACTCCAGTCAGGAGGAGGCCTCATGCGACGCACTTGCCGGAACCTTCTAGAACGGAGGGGTCCTGAAGGCCGCTAATGAGTAAACAGGCTGGGACAGTCACGTAGGCCCTAGCGCGCGCCTCGACACGTGACATCGCGGAGCCGCTTGCAGGTTGGTTTAGTCAAGCCGGCATACAACGTGTAACGAAGTCACATCAAATTCGGTCGGCAAGCAGATGAGATCCCATAAGGAAAACACGTTTGAAAATTAATAGCGGGCCCGTTTAACAGTGGATTTTCAATATTCTTTAAGCGATGGTTTACTTAAGCCGCTGCCCAACATGTGGTGAAGTTTCATCAACATCGGTCGGTAAACAGCCGAGATCCTATAAGGAAAACACATTTAAAAATTAATAGCGGGCCCGTTTAACAGTGGATTTTCAATTTTCTTTAAGCGATGGTTTTCTTAGGTCATGGCCTGACATGTGGTGAGGTTTCGTCAAAATCAGTCGGTAAACAGCTGAGATCCCATAAGGAAAACGCGGTTATAAATTAATAGCGGCCTTGTTTAATGGTGGATCTATGGGGTTCTTACGTCATTCGCTTCCCTGGGGATAGGCCTACACTCTGGAAAAAGTCCCGTGGGAATCGGTGGATAAATAGGCTAATTATTAATTTTCGAAAGTTTTTTCCTCATGTTCAAGGTCATCACGAAAAGTGCTGCTGGCGGCCGGGGGGGGGCCTTGCATCCACGCATCCTCACGGGGGGGGGGGCCTTGCATCCACGCATCCTCACGGGGGGGGGGCGTCCTCGCGTCCACGCGTCCACACCGCGCCTTTGCTGGTTTTGAACCATCTAATGCCCCCTAATAATAAATTCTTTGACCATAAGAATAACATAGGCTCTTTAAAACCCCGTAGGGCAGAGTCGTAAGGTGATTTCCAAAAATCCAATTAACCTAAAACCTTTTAACGCACATATAGAACATAGAAGAAAAGTTTCATCGACATCACTGCACTCGTTTCCCTGTGAAAAGCTAACAAAACGGGTCCAAAATCGCATGAAATCGCACGAAATCACGTTTTTGAGCGGCCGCCATTATTTTTCCAAAAGGTGTGTACCAGTTTCAAGTAGATAAAAACATTCTCAGACTTGTAGAGAACACAGGAAAATGGTTTCGTCATAATCGGTCCTCTCGTTTTCCCGGAGAAGGCTGGCTGTAATGCCGTTTTGAGCGTCACCGACAGACAGACAAACAGACAGACAGAAATTAAGATAAGGCGGGCGTGTTTCTGCTTTCCTATGGTATGAAACGTAAAAATAACCAAAACACACATGATTCTAATCAATGTACAGATAAAACTATAATTTTATTTATAAAGATTCGCGGGGTGAAGCCTGCGGGTAACGGTTAGTATCATATACAAAGAAGAATCAATTTTAAAAGTCTAAAAATAGTAGTTTATCACCTAAATATGCAATAGGTATTTACTCTGTAAAAATTAAATTGAACCCTTAGACCTCAATATAGAGGTTCAGTATTTATTTTACACTGCTTGTTCAGTAGTACTATAAGAGTAGTACTCTAAGTTTTCCATAACTTAGAGAGGTTTTTCATTTCCAGGACTCCCATACGTACTTTAACTCCTAACGACCTTATAACACAATATATTATCAACATATAATTCGAGAAAAATAGAACCTGGTACATCATACCGCCAAAAAATAAATATTTTTGAAATTTTCACAAAATTAGTCATAAAATCTTGGTTTTTAACACTATACTTTATTTTTTAAGTTTATAATACTCAACTTCACTCCCTTAACGTCAGATGGTGGGTGCAAACACGTTGATTTTGCTAATAAAAAGTACAGGAAGTTTGTTCAAAAATATATGGAGACGGTGTCAAATATGCACAGCTTAACCACTCGTCAAACATTAACCAGGAGTTGAGAAACAGTACTCGTGACTGGCCGATAAGAACGCAGCGGGATCATGTTCAACCGATAGCAACATGCCCAAAGGCAGAAAATCATTCAAATACAATCACAATACATCATAACTGTTGGGAAATGATAATGCTCAGAACATTCATTGTTCATTTGCATTAATTGATGACAAAAACTCCACATACATCATACTAATATTATAAATCTGAAAGTTTGCAAGATTGTTTATTTGTTTGTGGCTCAATCACGCCCCAACTACTGAACCCATTGAGTTGAAATTTGGCAGGAAGAATGCTAATATCCTAAAGTAACATATAGGCCTATTCCTGTTTTAAAATTTCTTAAGGGCTTTACCCCAGTGACCTGAACTTTCAATAATAATCTTGTGGTCAGTCACTAGATGAGATGATAACTAAAACTGGTGTTTGGCATTCGAGATTTTCAACAATATTTGAATTTATTTTATTTGTTTATAATTTGGTTTACACTTATGTTGCACGTTTAATCATAAATGTACCTAAATCACAATAATGCCGGGGAAACGTAAATCAAATTTGCCTCAAATTTCGAAAAATCCCGATTTAATAAAGTGAAGTGAAGTCATGAAACTTCAACCCAAATGGAAATTAGAAGGCTTCAACAAGCTTAACGGCAGACAGCACTCAGAGCATAAGAAACGCCATAAGAACAGCAACTTCGACGTGAAGAGATAGCTCAGCTGGAAGGCCAGTTTGAGAACAACTGAAGTGACATTATGGCATAATAGTAATCTACAGAAACTGTTGAGGAAGCTGAAACTCGCAGACGAGCTATTTGTGTAAGGGCTGTGCCCAGTGTCGGCAAACGTTCGCCAGAAATACGTAGGGCGAATTTGAAATGTTTCTGCCTTGGGATACGGGCGAAGCCGCGACGGGTAATGTCTAGTCATTTAATAAAAATAATCGCATTTATGTAAGTTATCGCTTTAAAAATACCGTCAGATTAGAGGAAATTTGGTTTTTGTTGGAGAATGAAGTGTAGATAATGAATATAGTAACTTTATTTTGGTACAGTTGTTATAACCATAGTCACTCAAGATTTAAGTAATAAATTGGTTTGATGTAATGGTATTAAAATATATTACTTTCAAATTCAGATGGAGGTTGAAGTAGTTAGGGCGGGCACCTTGGCCCCAACATGGGTCTTATGGAGAATAGAATAACATGGGGTCTTATGGAGAATAGATTAACATGTACTCTTATGAGGGAATAGAATAACATGTACTCTTATGGAGGATAGAATTGGGGTGTAATTGCTACCCTCTGCGACTCTTCTGCTACCCTCTTTGGCAACTATCTATCTTCTGCTACCCTCTTTGGCAACTATCTATTTCTTGCAGCCCTTTATGGTTAATTATTTAACCCTCGTGTCCTTCTGTTGTTAATCATCTAGTCTTCTGTGGTAATTATTTGACCTACGTTTCCTTTTGTTGTAAACCATCTAGTCTTCTGTGGTAATTATTTGACCTACGTTTCCTTCTGTTGTAAACCATCTAGCCTTCTGTGGTAAATGTTTAACCCTCGTGTCCTTCTGTTGTTAATCATCTAGTATTCTGTGGTAATTATTTTACCCTCGTGTCCTTCTGTTGTTAATCATCTAGTATTCTGTGGTAATTATTTTACCCTCGTGTCCTTCTGCTGTTAATCATCTAGCCTTCTGTACATCTAACCTCCACAACCTTCACTCCCTTCTGCGTAAATAATCTCACTTCCTTCTGCGTATCTAACCACAACATTCGAAAGAAGTTTCTGGCAGCAAACCCGTTGTAACTAGTTAAAATACTGCTCTGTAATTGGTTACAATAAAAATTCATTCTATTGGTTGTAATTAGCGTTCTGTGCCCTGATTGGTCGATACTTTTTAGCGCTCTTTATTCTCAAGCGTTAACTTCACTCAGCCCCTTGCATTTGCACTGGTCAGAGGCCCCTGCGATACTCCGTTCGTTGATTTTGCACCAGGAAAATATAATTATTACATTTGATTATAATTATTTTAGTTTTCTTGTATTGTAGTAGTTTTAATTCTCATGTATTGTAGTAATCTTGCGTGCTTAATGACATGGCTAGAGTAGTGTTGTATTTAATTGTTTTACCAGGCTAACATATCCGTACACCATTAATCTCACTCTCTAGTCTTGTTCTTTAATACAGTTTTGGTTAGAACAGTTCTCAGTTAGAGTATTGTTTGCTACCTCTATTACTTTCATCATAACTTGTAGCTCTGCTTTGACTTGTGTGGTTTGGGTGTTAGTGTTTTTTGACTTGTGTAGTTATACATACGTCCAGTGCTCTCCTACATACTATATACCTCTAAACATAGGCTCTATTACCTCAATCTGCTTCAGTCGTCACACTGATCACACGTGTTTTATGCTGCTTCTGCGTAATTGTTAAGTGTTCTCTTGCACAAATTATTATTATTGTCCTGTTGATTTTGTGCTATTAATTCAGTTATATTGGTGTGAACTTGACTCTGGCTGGTGTATTTGATCTTTTTAAGCGTTACAGTGTTGTATATTACAGTTCAGATTGTTTTCAGTATTTAATTCTCTGTTAAAGGATGGAAGTTTCCAACATTAAAAAGAGCTCTCAAAGCCCAGTAAATTTAATTGGTACCTCTGAAACCTATGTTAGACACTTCAGGTTGTACGGGTTGGAAACTGTTTTCAAATTCACTAAACCACCCAAGGGTATCTCTGAGTTTGATTGGATTCGTAAAGGTTTTAATCAAATTGTTGAAAAGGCTAAAGCCAACGCTGTAGCCACTGATTATCTTGGGTTTAAAATGCAATCGATAAGTTTAAAAAGTGCTGAACCGGGGTACGTAGCTTTGAGACCTGTCTCTGAAGTTAGCGGTGATGTTCTCTGGGATATTTTTGGAGGCATAATTCAAAGTAACTCTGAATCTTTAACCTCTAGCGACACTTTTAGAATTGACGTTACGAGGGTAAATGTCCCCGTAGGTAAAGGGAGAGTACGTCCAGAGATGTACAACACGTTTGACGAGGAATGTAAAGCTAGGAAGGGAATTGTTGTAATTAATAATAAAGACAATTTATGTCTGGCTAGAGCATTGGTAGTAGGCAAAGCACTTGCTAAACATGATCCTCAGTATAAAGCAATACGTCAGGACAAGGGGAAAAGACAAACATTCAGAGCTAATAAACTCATAGCAAAGGCCCGTGTAGAAATGCCGGAGGAAGGCGCTGGCATCCCCGAGCTTGAAAAATTCCAGTCACATCTTAAGAAATACAGAATAACAGTCTACAGTTACGATAGAAAAGGCCGGGATATTTACTTTGAGGGAGGTAATGAAGACGCTAAATTTAAAATTAACTTGCTCTTTTACAACGGGCATTACAACGTAATTACAAACTTAACTGCTGCTTTCGTATGTTATTATTTCTGTGAAGCCTGTCATATTCCCTACAATAACAAGGGTGAGCATCGATGCTCTAACATCTGCCCGTCTTGCCATTCTATCTCTCCGCCCTGTAAACTTGAACACGGAGGCATCACATGCCGTCTTTGCAACCGCTTCTTCAAAAATGAGCGGTGTTTAATAGCCCATCAAGGGTAGGTATGT
Organism: Allygus modestus; assembly: GCA_963675035.1. Taxonomy (NCBI): domain Eukaryota; kingdom Metazoa; phylum Arthropoda; class Insecta; order Hemiptera; family Cicadellidae; genus Allygus; species Allygus modestus. The sequence goes on along the minus strand of OY776114.1, from coordinate 161,446,591 downwards.
AAATCTATAAAGTTCTGCCGCGAATGTAAGAAAATGATATATCCAAGAAAACGTAAGACAGCTCACGTATGCGGAGAAGTTTACTGTAACCCCTGCGAAGCGTTCAAAGACCCCGCGCATCAGTGTTTCATAAGGGTAGATAGGAAAATTCCGAAAGACCGAGATTTTCTTTTCATATTTTTTGACTTTGAAACAAGGCAGGATGAGTCTCTTCCCTCAGATCCTGATAAAAAATTGCATAAAGTTAACCTGTGCGTCTCGCAACAATACTGTTTTAAATGTGTTAATGGGGGTGAGTGTGAAACCTGTTCTGAGAGGCAAAGAGTCTTTGAAAAAGAACCAGTAAAACAATTCATGGACTATGTAATGGGAATTCGAAAGAAATTTAAAGATGTTTGTGTGATTGCTCACAACGGGCAGGGTTTTGATTTCCAATTCATTCTACAGTACATCATGGAAGAAACTAAATTTAAACCAAAAATAACTCCTCGGGGAACTAAAGCTATTTTGATTGAAGTAGCCAACGTAAGGTTTGTTGACTCACTTAGTTATTTCCCCATGGCCCTCGCTGCACTTCCTAAAGCTTTTGATCTACCTCCCGAGAAAAAGAAAGGTTATTTTCCACACCTCTTCAACACTGTGGCAAACCAAAATTATGTAGGCCCGATACCCGACAAAAAGTATTACTGCCCGGAATCAATGTTTGAGAAACCTCACGAAGCCTTCGAGATTTGGTACGACGAGCAAGTGGCGAGTAACTACATGTTTGATTTCAAAAAGGAAATCTTGGAGTACTGTATCTCAGACGTGGAGATTTTAGCTCAAGCGTGTATAAAATTTAGAGCCTTGCTTCTTGAACAATGTAACGTAGACCCATTTCTCGAGGCCGTAACTATTGCTAGCGCCTGTAACTTAGCTTTTCGGCGTAACTTTCTAAAACCAAACACAATAGGTTTGATTCCTAAAAACGGTTACAGACTGACTGACAATCAGTCAGCCATTGCTTTAAAATGGTTAACATGGGAAGAGGAGAAACGTGGATTAAGGATTCAACACGCGGGCCGGGGTAAAGAAGTAAAAATTAATGGAATGAAAGTAGATGGGTTTGACGGGGAACGGATTTACGAGTTTCACGGGTGTTACTGGCACGGTTGCCCGAAATGTTATCAATACAGCAGAGAAGAACCTCTGCCGGAGGATCCTTCAGACAGCTTGCATCTCCGTTACGAGAGAACCAAGTCCAAAATGGCAAAATTTAATAACTATGAGGTTGTAGAGATGTGGGAATGTAAATTTAATAAATTGAAGAAAGATAATAAACTAAATCACTTGAACCAACTGTCCATTCTAAACACACTTCCACTCAATCCTAGAGATTCCTTTTTTGGAGGCAGGACAGGCAATAATAAAACATATCATAAATGTGAAGAGGGAGAAACGATACAGTATGTTGATGTTTGCTCCCTTTATCCGTTTGTGAATAAATATTGTAAGTATCCCGTGGGTCATCCTACTATTTATGTTGGAAATGAGTGCCGAGAGAGAGGTCTTGAAGTATAGGGATTGTTGAAATGTAAGATTCTACCTCCTTACAACTTGTATCACCCCGTACTCCCCGCTAAAATGAATAATAAATTAATGTTTGTGTTGTGTAGAACTTGCGGGGAGACTTTAAACCAAGGAGAGTGTTTCCATGAGAGTGAGGAAAGAGCGTTAGTTGGGACCTGGACTATGGATGAAATCAGGAAAGCTGTAGAGAAGGGCTATGTGATTTTGGACATGTATGAGTTGTGGGAGTACGAGGTAGCCACTTATGAAAATGGAGGTTTGTTTACAGATTTCATTAATAAATTCTTGAAAGTAAAGCAGGAAGCCTCAGGCTATCCCGCTTGGTGTAAGACTGAACATGATAAAGACAAGTATGTTTATGATTTCTTTGAGCGTGAGGGTATTCAATTGGAGAAAGATAAAATTTGTAAAAATGGAGGACTCAGGTCAGTAGCCAAATTAATGTTAAATTCATTTTGGGGCAAGTTTGGTCAAAGAGAAAACATGACACAAACTTCAATCGTCAGAAACTCTAAAGAATTATTCAAGTTGGTAACTCAACCAAAAGTAAATGTAAAGTATGCTGAAGTAATAAACCAAGAAGTTTTGCTAGTTAATTGGCAGAATGTTGATGAAGCTAGTGAGGCTCTAAAAACTGTAAATGTTGTAATTTCGGCCTACACTACAGCTCACGCGAGACTTAAACTTTATGAACATCTAGATTCTCTTGGAGGGCAGGTCTTGTATTATGATACAGATTCGTGTATTTATTTATACCGTGGTGGTTTGTATAAGGTTCCTACGGGAGACTATCTCGGGGAAATGACAGATGAATTGGCAGATGAGTACGGGCCCGGCTCTTTTATCGTAGAGTTTGTTTCTGGGGGACCAAAGACTTACGCTTACCTTGTCTGGTCAACCAAAAAGCAAAAGTTAGAATCAGTTTGTAAAATCAAGGGCCTAACATTAAACATGAAAACCTCCGAAACATTAAACTTTGAAGCACTAAAAAAGATGGTACTAAACGAAGCTGCTGAAATACTAGAAATTGAAGAGAATAGAATCAGGAGAACAAAGACACGAGAAGTCGTTACAGTAAGCGAAATTAAAAAGTTTAGAATTACAGGGCCCAAGAGAAAATTTAATGATGATCACGACACGTTGCCTTTCGGCTTTAAAAAACAAAAACTAATGGAACCATCACACGGGTACTAAGCGGATATACCTGTAAACATCAGCTCTGTTACCTCATTATGTTCTGAGACGTGGTCCTGATCGGTTGTGTTTGTGCTGTTACACTCAGTTGTATCTTGTTTTGTCTCTTCTTGTAGAATGTCTGCTGAACATAATACATCCGCTAACCAACAGGTTTTTCTTCAACTCATACACAAAAAGAGGTTAAATGAAAATGTAAAATTTAATATTACACGCTCAGAGTTTAAGTTCTTACTTACAGGTTCAATAAATGCACGAGAATGGCCTTTGGTGTTTTCGGAGTATATAGTAGATAAAATAACGGAGAACTCCTCATCAAACACCTACATCGGAGTATCAATAAAGCACACAAGTGCATCAGGAGACATACCTTACATGCCATTAGCTAATCTAACACCGGCAGTTTTTGATGATCACTTTGAAGAAATGTTTTGTAACGTTGAGAAACTATCTGGGGTTTTAAATCTTGAAGTATCACTTGTCTATATTCCTAGTTGCTACCGTCGATAAAGACGACACTTTTCCCTACGGAGCACTGTTACTTTTGTACATACTTTTTGTGACTAGTACAGTTACATCATTCTACTCTGAGTCACGGTACTGATCAGACGTGCTTCTGCGCTGTTTTTGTCTGTAAAAACGTAATTGTGACATGGCTGCTAAATACTATACATTTAATAACAAACCGGTATTGGTTCTGTTTGATAATGAAGGAAAGCCATGGTTTAAAGCTAAAGATGTAGCGTCTGCTCTTAAGCATGTTAATTGCTGTAGTGCAATTCAGAAACATGTAGATGACAATGATAAATTAAGTGTTGGAAGTTTTGCTGATGCCCAAAAACAGGGTGTTGGACCGATTGAGAAAACAACTGTTTTCATAAACGAAGCCGGATTATGTTCTTTAATGTTAAAATCAACTACTCCTGAAGCAAGACTGTTAGTAAGAAATCTGTTGCCGGAGAAGTTTTACCTTACTTACACAAATATGAAAGATGAAAGTTCACTTTAAATGTTAGTTTTTAAAATCACAAGTTCCCACTGTATGAATGTATGTGTGAATTAAGGTCACTGGCGTGGGCGACTAAAAACCTCGTAAAACTGAATGAGAAGACTTAGTAGATTGAGGGGTCTGGCTAACACCCAGACTGTTCTTTTGAACGGGTATGTGTGAATGTGTGATGAAGGATCTAGTAGATTGAGGCGTCTGGCTAACACCCAGACTACTCCTTCGAACGAGCCGGTGTGAATGAAGGATCTAGTAGATTGAGGCGTCTAGCCAACACCCAGACTACTCCTTCAAACGAGCCGGTGTGAATGAAGGATTTTATACATTGAGGAGCCTTGCTAACGCACAGGCTACTCCTTGGAACAATCCGGTGGGACTTGTAAAAAAAAAGTAAATAAATATAAAGCAAATAAAAAAAACTCTATCCTTTCGTTTGCTAAAAGGGAGAGGACTTTTATTTTGTACTGGGCGTCAACCAGGTAATCTGGATTGGCTCACGCACGAAATAAAGGTTGAACCTGGGTGCTCACGCATGAATGGTCTCAAACCCCATTCAAGCAAACATACACTTGCCGAGGGTTTATCATAGAATGCCCGGAGATCTAGACGGTAGCTGTGGAGTCTCAATGGATCGAGGCTGGAACACTGACCACAGGAGAACATCTGACTTGGAAACATTTGACCGGAGATAGATAGATATCTGTCCTCGGTGGACAGTTTTAGCGGACCTGGTATTATTTGACCGAGAAATTTAAAAGGTTTGGGCAAAGTTAAATGTAGCCCCGGTAAAACAGTTTTAGCGGACTCGGTATTGTTTGGCCGAGAAATTTAAAAGGTTTGGGCAAAGTTAAATGCAGCCCCGGTAGAGTATTTTCAGTAAATTGTGACGATACGTTAGATCGTCAGAGTACCTCACGGTCCCCGGCAGACAGTTTTAACGAAGCTGAACATATTCAACCGAGAAATTACACAATCAATCTGCATAACTACCCGGACTCAGACAAAAATAACCAACTTAGAGCGAAATACTGTATAATTTATGTCCTTCTAAACAATGCATTTTATGTTTGTTGTCTTTTAATAGGTGCCCATGGTGTATCATTTGTGGTCAACTCCCCAATGTTGGTGTTGGTTACAATATTTGACTTGTGAATGCAGTAAAATTATTTATTGATTCTGTTTGTTGGTATATCGTAACAGTGTTTTTCAAGCAACTAACTACAACAAAAAATACAACTCTGTATTTGTTTTAACTTTACAAAATACAATACCATCACCAGCCTCTTCTGCATTAGTTTTAATTCATAAACACTGGACTTGGCGTGTAGCCAGGTCCAACACTTAGAATCATGTTTACAAAACATGTCCCAACTACTTTCTACTTCAACTATAATGTTATCAAAGGGAGGCGTCTCGCCTCTCTTGGGTGTCGGTATAGCTTTTATTTTCTGCTAGTGTTTACAAGTATTTTCTAGCTACTGTAACAGAGGTTTCTAATGCCAAAAGTAATCAAAATTGAACAAAACTGCTAAAATAAGCATAAAGTTAAAAATTTTCCTTGATGTATTACTTTACAGACCCTAACCATACTAAACAGCTAAAAAACTCCAAGTGTTGTTCTTTCAAACAGCTGAATACCAACCAGAAACTTGACATTTTAATTCAGAACCTTATTATACACCACTCGACATTCTAATGTAGAATTGCAATATTTGATTAATAAACGCAGTAAAATTATATATTTATTCTGTTTGCTGGTATATTGTAACAGTGTTTTCAAGCAACTAATTACAACAAAAACACACATATGAACTCTAAAGTGTTTAATCTCTGTATTTGTTTAACTTTACAAAATGCCATACCACCACCAGCACTTAGTGTCCAACACTTAGAATCTTTATCTGGTGTAATTTTATGAGTGTTTCGCAGCCCTTGAAGCTAGAGTATAGCTTTTCTGTTAGTGTTTACAAGTATCTTCTTGTTACTGTAACAGAGATTTCTAAACAGTTCAATGTATACTACAAATTAGTCCTACTATCATAAATTCCAAATATGCCTTAATGTATTAATTTACAGTAAAAGGTGACAAGAGTTGTTCGTTCATACAGCTGAACACATAGCAAAAACTTGACATTTTAATTCATAACCTACACAATAGCAAAAATTATCTACTCATGACGTTAAACCCTCAGTTACAACATACTAATGATCTAATAAAGGCAGAGACATGTCCCTAAATAACAACTAAAGATCAGATTGATGAACCCAACTGATATAAGACTAAACTACAACAACACCTGAACAATAATTACTTTAATTGTAGCAGCTACAACTCTGTAAATATACTCTCTGAAGGGGGGTGTATCGATACACTCCCCTTTAACTTCAGTACTTTCAACACCTTCATTGGTTTATATTCTCGTTGAAGACTCAGTCAAAGTATCATTTATTTTGTGTGACTTGTGTTTTCACTAGTTTGTCACTCATACAAGATTTCTTGTATGTGAGTTAGTTTCAATCACAAGTATTTGAAAACTGTAACTAAACTAAAGAGATTGCTCAAATCTTGGGTTATCAAGATACAAATTATGAAATCAGAGGTAATGTTAGAGAAAAACACCGCAAAAGTACGCCTGAAGTACTAGGCAAACCCCTCTTCCCCACCCCGCCCCAAGGGGGCTCCAAATCGGAGCCCCCTTTGAATTATCAATCTCATACGGTATACATCAATGAGTCAGGATTATATCAATTAATTTTAACACAGAGCTAGTTTTCTTGTGAGTGTTTGTTTAAAATGTGCAAGCATGACATTGGTATGATTTAAGAGTATCTGAGGTCTTGGATGATGTAATGGAAACAGAACCTGAAGTACTAGGCGAACCCCTCTTCCCCACCCCGCCCCAAGGGAGGTCCGTGCAGGACCCCCCTTTGAACTATCAATCAAACACAGTTTACATCAATGAATCTGGTTTGTATTCTCTTATTTTAACATTAAAAACAGAAGTTAAAACTTACAGCTCCCAACACCCACATACTAGCCTCTACAGACTTAGGACTTATACCCAGTTCACATACTAATAAAAAGACAGAGCCTGATGAACTCAACTGCTTCTAAACAACAGCTAAAAATTCAACATATTTTAACAATAATTACTTTAATTGTAACAGCTACAACTCTGTAAAAATAGCCAGAGAGTCATTTTAGCGAAGTTCCAGTACTTTCAACACCTTCATTGGTTTATATTCTTGTTGAAGAATCAGTCAAAGTATCATTTATTTTGTATTGGTTTGTAACCAGTTTTCTTGTATGCTTAATATTTTTCAATCACAAGTATTTGACAATGAAATTAATGGTAAAGGTGTAGATGAGGAAGATAGGTGTAAGGCTGTAAATACACTCTCTGAAGGGGGGTGCCTCGAGGCACCCCCCTTTAACTTCCAATCAAACACAGTTTACATCAATGAATCTAGATTGTACTCTTTTAATTTAACATAACAAATAGATGCTAAAAATTTTAAATATTCTGGAAAGCTAGTAAAACAGAGCTATTCCTTTCTAGTTTTCTTGTATGTGAGTGTTTTTAAATATGTTCAACCATGTCAGTGGCATGATTTAAGAGTATCTGAGGTCTTGGACTATGTAGAGAAAACAATGCCAGGAGTCCGGGGAAGCAAAACTCTCCCACCTATCTTATAATGAATAAACCAAATCTTTACTCACTTAATTCAACATAAAAATTGAAGAAAACACCCTGGAGGCTAACAAATTAACTCAGAAGTCAAAACTTTCAAACACCCTGAAAAACTTGTAAGACAGAGCTTGTAATCTGTCCAGTCTTGTAATGTTTCTTCTCTACAGAGTTAGCGTTGGTTAATAAGTACCAAACTGCATTTCAATCGCCCCAAAAACTCTCAAGATATTTAATTTTAAAGAAGAGCTCCTTCAACTGTCTTGATACTTTCCCGCAGTACAGAGTTTAAGTATTTTTTAAATCGTAGAGGATGTCAACAAGTACCTATATACCAAGTTTCAATTATATCGGCACAGCCGTTTTTAAGATATTGATTTTAAAAATATAGCTCCTTCAATTGTTTTGATACTACTTGCAACACAGAGTTTAGGTTTTAGTGAGATGTAGCGGAGGTAAACAGGTACCTGTATGCCAAGTTTCATTGAAATCGGCCAAGCCGTTCTCAAGATATATAATTTTGAAAATTTGCCCCTTCTTTTTTCGAGATGCAACCCGCAACATTTTAGTTAAGATTTTTTATATAGGTAGATACCCCTCTGAAGTGCCTACACTACATAGTAGGCAGTTTTCTGGGGTCAAAATGACCCTAGGACCCACCGTTTTTGAGATAAAAGCAATTTTAAGATAATCAGACTCAAAAAAGAGAAGAAGAAGAAGGAAAAAGAGAGAAGCAGCGACGCGGAGTTGTGAAGGTGAGAGGAGAAGGTGAAGGGAGTAACATAGCATGCAGAAGAATATATAAAATAACACAGAAGAGAGAAGAAGAAGAAATAAAACAGTCAGTGGGTGTGGGGGAGGGGAGGGGAGTGGAAGGTGAGGGTGAAGAAGAAGAACACGCAAGTGGTAACAGAAGTGAGCAGTAGGAGCCCCAGTCGGTTGCCGCTAACATGGGGTTCTTATGGGGCATAGCTGATGTGGTGGCTTCACTCAGAGGGTCAACCACGTGACCAAAAAAAGGGGCCATGACCTCAAAAAATTACCAGTGGTACCAACTTAGTTGCTAACTTAGAAAAAAATTCCCTGTGACCAACCACAACTTAAATTATGTCACGCTAACATGACCAAGCCCATGTATATATAATAGGCAAATGGTCAGTGTGGCCAACTCAACACTTCCCGAAAAGGCCATGGACACTTACATTACATGGACACTTTACATTTAGATCAAAAATTATTCCCATGTTAGCACCCACTCCTGGCGCCCCTACTGCTCACTTCTGTTACCACTTGCGTGTTCTTCTTCTTCACCCTCACCTTCCACTCCCCTCCCCTCCCCCACACCCACTCACTGTTTTATTTCTTCTTCTTCTCTCTTATGTGTTATTTTATATATTCTTCTGCATGCTATGTTACTCCCTTCACCTTCTCCTCTCACCTTCACAACTCCGCGTCGCTGCTTCTCTCTTTTTCCTTCTTCTTCTTCTCTTTTTTGAGTCTGATTATCTTAAAATTGCTTATATCTCAAAAACGGTGGGTCCTAGGGTCATTTTGACCCCAGAAAACTGCCTACTACGTAGTGTAGGCACTTCAGAGGGGTATCTACCTATATAAAAAATCTTAACTAAAATGTTGCGGGTTGCATCTCGAAAAAAGAAGGGGCAAATTTTCAAAATTATATATCTTGAGAACGGCTTGGCCGATTTCAATGAAACTTGGCATACAGGTACCTGTTTACCTCCGCTACATCTCACTAAAACCTAAACTCTGTGTTGCAAGTAGTATCAAAACAATTGAAGGAGCTATATTTTTAAAATCAATATCTTAAAAACGGCTTTGCCGATATAATTGAAACTTGGTATATAGGTACTTGTTGACATCCTCTACGATTTAAAAATACTTAAACTCTGTACTGCGGGAAAGTATCAAGACAGTTGAAGGAGCTCTTCTTTAAAATTAAATATCTTGAGAGTTTTTGGGGCGATTGAAATGCAGTTTGGTACTTATTAACCAACGCTAACTCTGTAGAGAAGAAACATTACAAAACTGGACAGATTACAAGCTCTGTCTTACAAGTTTTTCAGGGTGTTTGAAAGTTTTGACTTCTGAGTTAATTTGTTAGCCTGCAGGGTGTTTTCTTCAATTTTTATGTTGAATTAAGTGAGTAAAGATTTGGTTTATTCATTATAAGATAGGTGGGAGAATTTTGCTTCCCCGGACTCCTGGCATTGTTTTCTCTACATAGTCCAAGACCTCAGATACTCTTAAATCATGCCACTGACATGGTTGAACATATTTAAAAACACTCACATACAAGAAAACTAGAAAGGAGTAGCTCTGTTTTACTAGCTTTCCAGAATATTTTAAATTTTTAGCATCTATTTGTTATGTTAAATTAAAAGAGTACAATCCAGATTCATTGATGTAAACTGTGTTTGATTGGAAGTTAAAGGGGGGTGCCTCGAGGCACCCCCCTTCAGAGAGTGTATTTACAGCCTTACACCTATCTTCCTCATCTACACCTTTACCATTAATTTCATTGTCAAATACTTGTGATTGAAAAATATTAAGCATACAAGAAAACTGGTTACAAACCAATACAAAATAAATGATACTTTGACTGATTCTTCAACAAGAATATAAACCAATGAAGGTGTTGAAAGTACTGGAACTTCGCTAAAATGACTCTCTGGCTATTTTTTACAGAGTTGTAGCTGTTACAATTAAAGTAATTATTGTTAAAATATGTTGAATTTTTAGCTGTTGTTTAGAAGCAGTTGAGTTCATCAGGCTCTGTCTTTTTATTAGTATGTGAACTGGGTATAAGTCCTAAGTCTGTAGAGGCTAGCATGTGGGTGTTGGGAGCTGTAAGTTTTAACTTCTGTTTTTAATGTTAAAATAAGAGAATACAAACCAGATTCATTGATGTAAACTGTGTTTGATTGATAGTTCAAAGGGGGGTCCTGCACGGACCTCCCTTGGGGCGGGGTGGGGAAGAGGGGTTCGCCTAGTACTTCAGGTTCTGTTTCCATTACATCATCCAAGACCTCAGATACTCTTAAATCATACCAATGTCATGCTTGCACATTTTAAACAAACACTCACAAGAAAACTAGCTCTGTGTTAAAATTAATTGATATAATCCTGGCTCATTGATGTATACCGTATGAGATTGATAATTCAAAGGGGGCTCCGATTTGGAGCCCCCTTGGGGCGGGGTGGGGAAGAGGGGTTTGCCTAGTACTTCAGGCGTACTTTTGCGGTGTTTTTCTCTAACATTACCTCTGATTTCATAATTTGTATCTTGATAACCCAAGATTTGAGCAATCTCTTTAGTTTAGTTACAGTTTTCAAATACTTGTGATTGAAACTAACTCACATACAAGAAATCTTGTATGAGTGACAAACTAGTGAAAACACAAGTCACACAAAATAAATGATACTTTGACTGAGTCTTCAACGAGAATATAAACCAATGAAGGTGTTGAAAGTACTGAAGTTAAAGGGGAGTGTATCGATACACCCCCCTTCAGAGAGTATATTTACAGAGTTGTAGCTGCTACAATTAAAGTAATTATTGTTCAGGTGTTGTTGTAGTTTAGTCTTATATCAGTTGGGTTCATCAATCTGATCTTTAGTTGTTATTTAGGGACATGTCTCTGCCTTTATTAGATCATTAGTATGTTGTAACTGAGGGTTTAACGTCATGAGTAGATAATTTTTGCTATTGTGTAGGTTATGAATTAAAATGTCAATTTTTTGCTATGTGTTCAGCTGTATGAACGAACAACTCTTGTCACCTTTTACTGTAAATTAATACATTAAGGCATATTTGGAATTTATGATAGTAGGACTAATTTGTAGTATACATTGAACCGTTTAGAAATCTCTGTTACAGTAACAAGAAGATACTTGTAAACACTAACAGAAAAGCTATACTCTAGCTTCAAGGGCTGCGAAACACTCATAAAATTACACCAGATAAAGATTCTAAGTGTTGGACACTAAGTGCTGGTGGTGGTATGGCATTTTGTAAAGTTAAACAAATACAGAGATTAAACACTTTAGAGTTCATATGTGTGTTTTTGTTGTAATTAGTTGCTTGAAAACACTGTTACAATATACCAGCAAACAGAATAAATATATAATTTTACTGCGTTTATTAATCAAATATTGCAATTCTACATTAGAATGTCGAGTGGTGTATAATAAGGTTCTGAATTAAAATGTCAAGTTTCTGGTTGGTATTCAGCTGTTTGAAAGAACAACACTTGGAGTTTTTTAGCTGTTTAGTATGGTTAGGGTCTGTAAAGTAATACATCAAGGAAAATTTTTAACTTTATGCTTATTTTAGCAGTTTTGTTCAATTTTGATTACTTTTGGCATTAGAAACCTCTGTTACAGTAGCTAGAAAATACTTGTAAACACTAGCAGAAAATAAAAGCTATACCGACACCCAAGAGAGGCGAGACGCCTCCCTTTGATAACATTATAGTTGAAGTAGAAAGTAGTTGGGACATGTTTTGTAAACATGATTCTAAGTGTTGGACCTGGCTACACGCCAAGTCCAGTGTTTATGAATTAAAACTAATGCAGAAGAGGCTGGTGATGGTATTGTATTTTGTAAAGTTAAAACAAATACAGAGTTGTATTTTTTGTTGTAGTTAGTTGCTTGAAAAACACTGTTACGATATACCAACAAACAGAATCAATAAATAATTTTACTGCATTCACAAGTCAAATATTGTAACCAACACCAACATTGGGGAGTTGACCACAAATGATACACCATGGGCACCTATTAAAAGACAACAAACATAAAATGCATTGTTTAGAAGGACATAAATTATACAGTATTTCGCTCTAAGTTGGTTATTTTTGTCTGAGTCCGGGTAGTTATGCAGATTGATTGTGTAATTTCTCGGTTGAATATGTTCAGCTTCGTTAAAACTGTCTGCCGGGGACCGTGAGGTACTCTGACGATCTAACGTATCGTCACAATTTACTGAAAATACTCTACCGGGGCTGCATTTAACTTTGCCCAAACCTTTTAAATTTCTCGGCCAAACAATACCGAGTCCGCTAAAACTGTTTTACCGGGGCTACATTTAACTTTGTCCAAACCTTTTAAATTTCTCGGTCAAATAATACCAGGTCCGCTAAAACTGTCCACCGAGGACAGATATCTATCTATCTCCGGTCAAATGTTTCCAAGTCAGATGTTCTCCTGTGGTCAGTGTTCCAGCCTCGATCCATTGAGACTCCACAGCTACCGTCTAGATCTCCGGGCATTCTATGATAAACCCTCGGCAAGTGTATGTTTGCTTGAATGGGGTTTGAGACCATTCATGCGTGAGCACCCAGGTTCAACCTTTATTTCGTGCGTGAGCCAATCCAGATTACCTGGTTGACGCCCAGTACAAAATAAAAGTCCTCTCCCTTTTAGCAAACGAAAGGATAGAGTTTTTTTTTATTTGCTTTATATTTATTTACTTTTTTTTACAAGTCCCACCGGATTGTTCCAAGGAGTAGCCTGTGCGTTAGCAAGGCTCCTCAATGTATAAAATCCTTCATTCACACCGGCTCGTTCGAAGGAGTAGTCTGGGTGTTGGCTAGACGCCTCAATCTACTAGATCCTTCATTCACACCGGCTCGTTCGAAGGAGTAGTCTGGGTGTTAGCCAGACGCCTCAATCTACTAGATCCTTCATCACACATTCACACATACCCGTTCAAAAGAACAGTCTGGGTGTTAGCCAGACCCCTCAATCTACTAAGTCTTCTCATTCAGGTTTACGAGGTTTTTAGTCGCCCACGCCAGGACCTTAATTCACACATACATTCATACAGTGGGAACTTGTGATTTTAAAAACTAACATTTAAAGTGAACTTTCATCTTTCATATTTGTGTAAGTAAGGTAAAACTTCTCCGGCAACAGATTTCTTACTAACAGTCTTGCTTCAGGAGTAGTTGATTTTAACATTAAAGAACATAATCCGGCTTCGTTTATGAAAACAGTTGTTTTCTCAATCGGTCCAACACCCTGTTTTTGGGCATCAGAAAAACTTCCAACACTTAATTTATCATTGTCATCTACATGTTTCTGAATTGCACTACAGCAATTAACATGCTTAAGAGCAGACGCTACATCTTTAGCTTTAAACCATGGCTTTCCTTCATTATCAAACAGAACCAATACCGGTTTGTTATTAAATGTATAGTATTTAGCAGCCATGTCACAATTACGTTTTTACAGACAAAAACAGCGCAGAAGCACGTCTGATCAGTACCGTGACTCAGAGTAGAATGATGTAACTGTACTAGTCACAAAAAGTATGTACAAAAGTAACAGTGCTCCGTAGGGAAAAGTGTCGTCTTTATCGACGGTAGCAACTAGGAATATAGACAAGTGATACTTCAAGATTTAAAACCCCAGATAGTTTCTCAACGTTACAAAACATTTCTTCAAAGTGATCATCAAAAACTGCCGGTGTTAGATTAGCTAATGGCATGTAAGGTATGTCTCCTGATGCACTTGTGTGCTTTATTGATACTCCGATGTAGGTGTTTGATGAGGAGTTCTCCGTTATTTTATCTACTATATACTCCGAAAACACCAAAGGCCATTCTCGTGCATTTATTGAACCTGTAAGTAAGAACTTAAACTCTGAGCGTGTAATATTAAATTTTACATTTTCATTTAACCTCTTTTTGTGTATGAGTTGAAGAAAAACCTGTTGGTTAGCGGATGTATTATGTTCAGCAGACATTCTACAAGAAGAGACAAAACAAGATACAACTGAGTGTAACAGCACAAACACAACCGATCAGGACCACGTCTCAGAACAGAATGAGGTAACAGAGCTGATGTTTACAGGTATATCCGCTTAGTACCCGTGTGATGGTTCCATTAGTTTTTGTTTTTTAAAGCCGAAAGGCAACGTGTCGTGATCATCATTAAATTTTCTCTTGGGCCCTGTAATTCTAAACTTTTTAATTTCGCTTACTGTAACGACTTCTCGTGTCTTTGTTCTCCTGATTCTATTCTCTTCAATTTCTAGTATTTCAGCAGCTTCGTTTAGTACCATCTTTTTTAGTGCTTCAAAGTTTAATGTTTCGGAGGTTTTCATGTTTAATGTTAGGCCCTTGATTTTACAAACTGATTCTAACTTTTGCTTTTTGGTTGACCAGACAAGGTAAGCGTAAGTCTTTGGTCCCCCAGAAACAAACTCTACGATAAAAGAGCCGGGCCCGTACTCATCTGCCAATTCATCTGTCATTTCCCCGAGATAGTCTCCCGTAGGAACCTTATACAAACCACCACGGTATAAATAAATACACGAATCTGTATCATAATACAAGACCTGCCCTCCAAGAGAATCTAGATGTTCATAAAGTTTAAGTCTCGCGTGAGCTGTAGTGTAGGCCGCAATTACAACATTTACAGTTTTTAGAGCCTCACTAGCTTCATCAACATTCTGCCAATTAACTAGCAAAACTTCTTGGTTTATTACTTCAGCATACTTTACATTTACTTTTGGTTGAGTTACCAACTTGAATAATTCTTTAGAGTTTCTGACGATTGAAGTTTGTGTCATGTTTTCTCTTTGACCAAACTTGCCCCAAAATGAATTTAACATTAATTTGGCTACTGACCTGAGTCCTCCATTTTTACAAATTTTATCTTTCTCCAATTGAATACCCTCACGCTCAAAGAAATCATAAACATACTTGTCTTTATCATGTTCAGTCTTACACCAAGCGGGATAGCCTGAGGCTTCCTGCTTTACTTTCAAGAATTTATTAATGAAATCTGTAAACAAACCTCCATTTTCATAAGTGGCTACCTCGTACTCCCACAACTCATACATGTCCAAAATCACATAGCCCTTCTCTACAGCTTTCCTGATTTCATCCATAGTCCAGGTCCCAACTAACGCTCTTTCCTCACTCTCATGAAAACACTCTCCTTGGTTTAAAGTCTCCCCGCAAGTTCTACACAACACAAACATTAATTTATTATTCATTTTAGCGGGGAGTACGGGGTGATACAAGTTGTAAGGAGGTAGAATCTTACATTTCAACAATCCCTCTACTTCAAGACCTCTCTCTCGGCACTCATTTCCAACATAAATAGTAGGATGACCCACGGGATACTTACAATATTTATTCACAAACGGATAAAGGGAGCAAACATCAACATACTGTATCGTTTCTCCCTCTTCACATTTATGATATGTTTTAGTATTGCCTGTCCTGCCTCCAAAAAAGGAATCTCTAGGATTGAGTGGAAGTGTGTTTAGAATGGACAGTTGGTTCAAGTGATTTAGTTTATTATCTTTCTTCAATTTATTAAATTTACATTCCCACATCTCTACAACCTCATAGTTATTAAATTTTGCCATTTTGGACTTGGTTCTCTCGTAACGGAGATGCAAGCTGTCTGAAGTATCCTCCGGCAGAGGTTCTTCTCTGCTGTATTGATAACATTTCGGGCAACCGTGCCAGTAACACCCGTGAAACTCGTAAATCCGTTCCCCGTCAAACCCATCTACTTTCATTCCATTAATTTTTACTTCTTTACCCCGGCCCGCGTGTTGAATCCTTAATCCACTTTTCTCCTCTTCCCATGTTAACCATTGTAAAGCAATGGCTGACTGATTGTCAGTCAGTCTGTAACCGTTTTTAGGAATCAAACCTATTGTGTTTGGTTTTAGAAAGTTACGCCGAAAAGCTAAGTTACAGGCGCTAGCAATAGTTACGGCCTCGAGAAATGGGTCTACGTTACATTGTTCAAGAAGCAAGGCTCTAAATTTTATACACGCTTGAGCTAAAACCTCCACGTCTGAGATACAGTACTCCAAGATTTCCTTTTTGAAATCAAACATGTAGTTACTCGCCACTTGCTCGTCGTACCAAATCTCGAAGGCTTCGTGAGGTTTCTCAAACATTGATTCCGGGCAGTAATACTTTTTGTCGGGTATCGGGCCTACATAATTTTGGTTTGCCACAGTGTTGAAGAGGTGTGGAAAATAACCTTTCTTTTTCTCGGGAGGTAGATCAAAAGCTTTAGGAAGTGCAGCGAGGGCCATGGGGAAATAACTAAGTGAGTCAACAAACCTTACGTTGGCTACTTCAATCAAAATAGCTTTAGTTCCCCGAGGAGTTATTTTTGGTGTAAATTTAGTTTCTTCCATGATGTACTGTAGAATGAATTGGAAATCAAAACCCTGCCCGTTGTGAGCAATCACACAAACATCTTTAAATTTCTTTCGAATTCCCATTACATAGTCCATGAATTGTTTTACTGGTTCTTTTTCAAAGACTCTTTGCCTCTCAGAACAGGTTTCACACTCACCCCCATTAACACATTTAAAACAGTATTGTTGCGAGACGCACAGGTTAACTTTATGCAATTTTTTATCAGGATCTGAGGGAAGAGACTCATCCTGCCTTGTTTCAAAGTCAAAAAATATGAAAAGAAAATCTCGGTCTTTCGAAATTTTCCTATCTACCCTTATGAAACACTGATGCGCGGGGTCTTTGAACGCTTCGCAGGGGTTACAGTAAACTTCTCCGCATACGTGAGCTGTCTTACGTTTTCTTGGATATATCATTTTCTTACATTCGCGGCAGAACTTTATAGATTTACATACCTGCCCTTGATGGGCTATTAAACACCGCTCATTTTTGAAGAAGCGGTTGCAAAGACGGCATGTGATGCCTCCGTGTTCAAGTTTACAGGGCGGAGAGATAGAATGGCAAGACGGGCAGATGTTAGAGCATCGATGCTCACCCTTGTTATTGTAGGGAATATGACAGGCTTCACAGAAATAATAACATACGAAAGCAGCAGTTAAGTTTGTAATTACGTTGTAATGCCCGTTGTAAAAGAGCAAGTTAATTTTAAATTTAGCGTCTTCATTACCTCCCTCAAAGTAAATATCCCGGCCTTTTCTATCGTAACTGTAGACTGTTATTCTGTATTTCTTAAGATGTCACTGGAATTTTTCAAGCTCGGGGATGCCAGCGCCCTCCTCCGGCATTTCTACACGGGCCTTTGCTATGAGTTTATTAGCTCTGAATGTTTGTCTTTTCCCCTTGTCCTGACGTATTGCTTTATACTGAGGATCATGTTTAGCAAGTGCTTTGCCTACTACCAATGCTCTAGCCAGACATAAATTGTCTTTATTATTAATTACAACAATTCCCTTCCTAGCTTTACATTCCTCGTCAAACGTGTTGTACATCTCTGGACGTACTCTCCCTTTACCTACGGGGACATTTACCCTCGTAACGTCAATTCTAAAAGTGTCGCTAGAGGTTAAAGATTCAGAGTTACTTTGAATTATGCCTCCAAAAATATCCCAGAGAACATCACCGCTAACTTCAGAGACAGGTCTCAAAGCTACGTACCCCGGTTCAGCACTTTTTAAACTTATCGATTGCATTTTAAACCCAAGATAATCAGTGGGTACAGCGTTGGCTTTAGCATTTTCAACAATTTGATTAAAACCTTTACGAATCCAATCAAACTCAGAGATACCCTTGGGTGGTTTAGTGAATTTGAAAACAGTTTCCAACCCGTACAACCTGAAGTGTCTAACATAGGTTTCAGAGGTACCAATTAAATTTACTGGGCTTTGAGAGCTCTTTTTAATGTTGGAAACTTCCATCCTTTAACAGAGAATTAAATACTGAAAACAATCTGAACTGTAATATACAACACTGTAACGCTTAAAAAGATCAAATACACCAGCCAGAGTCAAGTTCACACCAATATAACTGAATTAATAGCACAAAATCAACAGGACAATAATAATAATTTGTGCAAGAGAACACTTAACAATTACGCAGAAGCAGCATAAAACACGTGTGATCAGTGTGACGACTGAAGCAGATTGAGGTAATAGAGCCTATGTTTAGAGGTATATAGTATGTAGGAGAGCACTGGACGTATGTATAACTACACAAGTCAAAAAACACTAACACCCAAACCACACAAGTCAAAGCAGAGCTACAAGTTATGATGAAAGTAATAGAGGTAGCAAACAATACTCTAACTGAGAACTGTTCTAACCAAAACTGTATTAAAGAACAAGACTAGAGAGTGAGATTAATGGTGTACGGATATGTTAGCCTGGTAAAACAATTAAATACAACACTACTCTAGCCATGTCATTAAGCACGCAAGATTACTACAATACATGAGAATTAAAACCACTACAATACAAGAAAACTAAAATCATTATAATCAAATGTAATAATTATATTTTCCTGGTGCAAAATCAACGAACGGAGTATCGCAGGGGACTCTGACCAGTGCAAATGCAAGGGGCTGAGTGAAGTTAACGCTTGAGAATAAAGAGCGCTAAAAAGTATCGACCAATCAGGGCACAGAACGCTAATTACAACCAATAGAATGAATTTTTATTATAACCAATTACAGAGCAGTATTTTAACTAGTTACAACGAGTTTGCTGCCAGAAACTTCTTTCGAATGTTGTGGTTAGATACGCAGAAGGAAGTGAGATTATTTACGCAGAAGGGAGTGAAGGTTGTGGAGGTTAGATGTACAGAAGGCTAGATGATTAACAGCAGAAGGACACGAGGGTAAAATAATTACCACAGAATACTAGATGATTAACAACAGAAGGACACGAGGGTAAAATAATTACCACAGTATACTAGATGATTAACAACAGAAGGACACGAGGGTTAAACAATTACCACAGAAGGCTAGATGGTTTACAACAGAAGGAAACGTAGGTCAAATAATTACCACAGAAGACTAGATGGTTTACAACAAAAGGAAACGTAGGTCAAATAATTACCACAGAAGACTAGATGATTAACAACAGAAGGACACGAGGGTTAAATAATTAACCATAAAGGGCTGCAAGAAATAGATAGTTGCCAAAGAGGGTAGCAGAAGATAGATAGTTGCCAAAGAGGGTAGCAGAAGAGTCGCAGAGGGTAGCAATTACACCCCAATTCTATCCTCCATAAGAGTACATGTTATTCTATTCCCCCATAAGAGTACATGTTAATCTATTATCCATAAGACCCCATGTTATTCTATTCTCCATAAGACCAATGTTGGGGCCAAGGTGCCCGCCCTAACTACTGGTTGAAGGTCTATATTGTTTTTTCCCCGAAAGGTCTAGGAACAAGTGAAAAAGGTTATTAAATAATTACAATTGTATCCTTAAGGATCACCAGGTTATAGAAATAACAAGTCACAAAGTAAGATATGCTTTTTGATAAGAGCTGTTTTTGTTGCCTCAGTTGATACACGTGGGATGGAATAAATAACTTTTACACAGAAAGTTGTTTTAAAAACTGAAACAATGAACGGTTTACACCAACTTAAAAGGTCAGAGCTTCGGCAAAAACAAATTAATGTACTTTTGAATATCTCAAAGGATGTTGTGTTCTGCATTGAAATAGCCACAGTCATTTTTGGGGTATTTAGGTATTTAATAATTGTATGCATTGTTGCAACAGAGTGTAGGGTATTTTTATCCATACTTATTGCTGAGGGGTACTGTAATATTTTGTAAATAATGCAGATACTATACATTAATAGACCTGTAGAAGTGTATTAATTGCTATGGGAAACTCATCAACAGGTGTACTGAAATATCTTGTTGCGTAAGACGGAGGTGTGTGTAGAGTGATTTAAATAGACACTGTTTCTGATCCATCTACAATGTGTAACTTGAAGGGCGCATCCAATTATCCATTTGTGTCCCTGATTGAATAAGTGGTTCTTACTGAGGATCTTTTTTCATGACCACAATAAATGTAGGCACCTTGTCTCACAACAGTAATAAAGTTTTTTGTTATATCAGCAATATTACTATTACTACTTAAAATAAACTTGAAATTATTTAATAAGCTAATGCTTTGAGGTTTTATATTCATATTGTTCAACAAAGTGAAATGTGTTTAAGACAACTGTTTTAGAGATATTTTTTCAAATTTATTGATTAAAACCAGGTTTACATAGGTTTCCCAAACAGGATAAATAAAATACGTCTTACAAGACTATAAATAGTGTCAAATTATATAAGACTATGTTATTTATCCTGTTTAGGTTTAACAACACGTATCATGCTAATAAATAAATTATACCTTTTCCGTCCAAACAGTTCAATCTATTATAAACATAGCAGCTAATACTTACTTTTATAGTTCAGAAAGGTTTCAAAATTAATTTTTGTTCAGAGCTTATTCAAAAATGTTGTCAAAATAATTATAATGAAAGTATATTAGTCAAATACAGTTGTACCTACAGCCAAAGACATAGCCTCTGGTAAATTTTCGCTTTTAGCTTACTCATTGAAATAATCTTGTTCCATTTATTTACCCAATACAATTATTAGTTACGTCTGTTTTGAAATGAAACATACATGCAGGATCCACAGAAAACACGATCTTTGGCTGTAGGTGTGTTTAATGTTACATTTTCCTATTACACAAATAATAGGATATTTTAGTACTGAGTAGGGTCAGTTCCTTTTTCTCTTAAATTATAAAAAAATTAATTGAAGCATAATGAAATAGCTGCCAAACAGATTTTGTATGCCGCCAAATATGTTCAGATTACTCATATGGACGAAACCAAAGCGATAACTTTCCAGAGTCCATTTAGTCAATCCATATGCTAAAACATGTTTTATTTCCGACTTATCATTTGTCGTACTAATACAATAATCCTAAACAATTTACATTTTGATGTCCCAAAATGTCATGTCACTAGTAAATATATCACATCCGAAATCATTGCCATAGAAATGTTGGTATTTATTACACTGGTATTTAACGATACTGGGGAAAAGTGATAATAAGTATAGAATTTTATAAATTATCTTGACTATAGTAAGGCTAAAGGGATTCAGTTAAATTATAATATAAAACTGTTTTTTTTAGTTTTTTCGAAAATCAATTTATTGAAAACCGTACAGACACAACTTCCACCGTCTGCATATTGCTAACACAAGACCATATGATACGCAGAATAAACGCACATGTTACACTGGCTCTCAGTGGCTGACACGAGATACACATTTGAATGTATAATAGTAAGAGTAAACTTTGTCGCGAAACTACCTCATAATATAAAAGAAATAGGTGAATTATTGCTAAACATTAAATTATTTATGAATGTATATTGATGAAACTTGGTATGTGGCTTTATGTGATATTAAGATACATATATATACATTGTAAATTCGCTGAGTATGCAGGTTTGCTGCTACAGGGGTATTTAATTTGATAATTTATATCTCAACAACAAAATTAATAAATTCGTAAGAAAACAAATTATATTAATTATGAATAAATTACACACATCTGTATATAAAATAAGAAACAAATTATTATTTATTTTACTTACAGACAGTAAATGTATATTTTGTTAAAGAAGTAAACACATACGCTAAGGAATATTAAAAATATAATACTATTTAAAATGAAAGGGGTAATACTTCTAGATATAATAATAATTGAAGATTCTTAAAAGCCATTTATGAAAGGGGGAAGGGACTTGAGAGGCGGATTATTTCAGAGCTGAATTAAGCTACTTATTTATAATTAACTGATGATGGCAAAGAGATGTATAAATGCTTTGTTTTATGTTTAATATTTGCTAACTAAATAATTACAAGTTATATTGCGACTAAGAATAAGAATAAGAAAAAACCTACAAAAATAACAATAGAAACAGAAATAATTGTACTGTGCAGTTCGTGAATTCATGATTCAATCGATACTGTACAATTTTGAGATGGTATAATGTAGTCTCACAGTCCCTCCATTTAATGCGGCATCCATCGTACTATACGCTTGAATATAGTCAAACCAAGTGTTACTCATTTTCAATAAAAAATAAATAAAAATCAAACAAGACATATTCCGTATACACTCTTTGAAGCTAAGAATATCCTCTGAGTTTTTCGAAGGTTTTATATCTGCCCATTCATTTTCATCTGTAAATGAAAATGTGAACTTATACTTTGTATAATTCTATACATTATATGTTGTATTATTCCGTAGATGTATAATAATGTTATAAATCATTAAATTCACAAATAAATATTAGCTGTGTGAAAATCTGCGGTAAAGTGTACGGCAGCCATTTTAAGCCGTACTTCCACCGTAAAAAATATAAGGTCGCTTTAATGTGATTTGTTTTACATAACACCTGCAATATTTTCTTTCTTAATTTCAAAATATAAACACTTTCTTTACTAATAAAATCAGAGTACTCCATGAATTAAAGGATTTGACTTATCGTAAGGAAATGTAATAGTCCTAAAAACAGGATATCATTAGTTTGATAATATGATTTAAAATCAATTAAACAAAAGTTTATTAGCTATGTAAACTATATAATGTAAACTAAAATTTAAAACAATGGTAATTTGTATTATAGAAATTACCTTTCATCGTGTTATTATTAATGTTATATTTCAATAATAAAAGAGTATTATATAGCGCCCATAAATGTGGACTTATTATTATTTTTTTCATCATGGCAACCCACGTTACACACAGACATGTTCCATCTGTAAAACTGAAGAATTTGTTAATGTGTATGATATTATTACAAGTAAAAGGATCCAAGAATATTTAAATATTTCATAAAAGGGATGATAAAAGCAATGAAAACTGTTTAAAATAAAAGTGATAAACATAGGTGTAAACATATTAGTTTATTAAAGCCCATATTTTCTTTATAATTCTGAACGGTAGTTAAAATGGATTGTGTCTCCTAGTGAAATGTGGTCGCATCTGCTGGAGACAAGAATATCAGATCATTTTGAATTATCTTAGAGAAATATTGTAGTCCTTAACATCATTTGTTAAACTTAAAGTAAGGAAAAACAAAGTAAGAAAGTGTGTTTATATTTTAATCATAGTAATAGAATGTTTGATATTTGTCATATATTATTTAGTTAGTTAGAAATTATAGATTATTTTATTATTTCCCTCTTTACCTAACATATAATCTGACACAAATATATCTATTAAATTAGGATTAAGAAGAGTATACGATTAAAATTATGAAATTCCTATTGCTCACATCAGAGTTCCACAGTGATTCAATTTGTTACTTTTATTATTTTTATTGAGTTAAAAATGTTTAACTAGCAAATCCACAATTTCAGTTAACAAGTACTATTACAATTAGAGACCTATTTTCTGAAAATAAGGTAACATATAATTGTTTTACAAAAGTAGATTTATTACCCTTTAAATATTATTTACTCTTAGCTTGGCCAAATGGGTTTATTGCAACACCAAGTGTCCTAGCAGGTGTAAACCATTGTCAGTTTAAGTCTAATTAAAAATTAAAATGCCAATCAATCAATCAATCAATCAATCTAATAACATGAATTTTAATAAGTAAAGAAACATTTCAAAAAAGATTAAATATTTTTAAATGCCATCACGACTGATGCAATCCCGAAATAACTCAGCATTTGCCAAACTCAGACAATATGGAAGAAGGACCTTCTGTTACTAGGTCACGATGACAAGAGCGGAAAGGGAATCTCATTTTGTTACGGAAATGATAAGACCTCCCTTCCAACCCTTAACGATTCTTCAACTTTTTGACGTGAAATTAGAGGGGGGGGGGTGAATTGGGTAACTTTTGGCGAGCTCTAAGTGCAATTTTATTAGGACACAACATTTGTAACATATAGAAATAACATTTTCAGATTGATGACAGTTAATTAAATTTTAAGTATAACTTTTTAAAAATTGATATTTAAAGATGAAAGTTTTCTTTATATCATAGTGTTCACTTCCAAAGGTAACATACCGGACTGATAAAAATTGGTTTATAGGAAGCCAAACAAGCAACGCTATGTTTGGCCGTTGCTAACAACAGACCATATGTTACTGAACGTGGACACCCGTGTTGTACCGGCTTTCAGTATCAGAGATGAAAAATACATTGTTATATGCTTAAAGCCACTGCTGATACATTTTTAGTTACAAATTTTCTGCAATTATAAACTACCAAAGTATGTTATTGTACGTTCAAAAACACAAGTATTAACGCTGGGTTTAAGAATATTGAGATAATTAAATATTATAAAATCATACCTCAGAAACAGATTGTTTAAATTCTTATGGCTATTGGAAGGGCTGAATCTTGTTTAAATCCCCAAAATGTCTAAGAAATCAAACAAATTAAAAGGACTACGACATTCTCGTGAATGTTAATGATCTGTAACCAGCATAAATCACACATGTCTGTTTGCATGATAGGCTGGAGATCAGGTGATTATGAGAAAACAAAAATGTTTCAGTAATCCACACGTTGTAACCAGCATAATTCACACCTGTCTGTTTGCATGACAGCCTGGAGATCAGGGGATTATGAAAAAACAAAAATGTTTCAATAATCCACACGTTGTAACCAGCATAAATCACACAAGTCTGTTTGCATGATAGCCTGGAGATCAGGAGATCAGGGGATTATGAGAAAACAAAAAGGTTTCAGTAATCCACACGTTCTAACCAGCATAAATCACACATGACTGTTTGCATGATAGCCTGGAGATCAGGGGATTATGAGAAATCAAAAATGTTTCAGTAATCCACACGTTGTAACCAGGATAAATCACACATGTCTGTTTGCATGATAGCCTGGAGATCAGGGGATTATGAGAAATCAAAAATGTTTCAGTAATCCACACGTTGTAACCAGCATAAATCACACATGTCTGTTTGCATGATAGCCTGGAGATCAGGGGATTATGAGAAAACAAAAATGTTTCAGTAATCCACACGTTCTAACCAGCATAAATCACACATGTCTGTTTGCATGATAGCCTGGAGATCAGGGGATTATGAGAAAACAAAAATGTTTCAGTAATCCACACGTTGTAACCAGCATAAATCACACATGTCTGTTTGCATGATAGCCTGGAGATCAGGGGATTATGAGAAATCAAAAATGTTTCAGTAATCCACACGTTGTAAACAGCATAAATCACACATGTCTGTTTGCATGATAGCCTGGAGATCAGGGGATTATGAGAAAACAAAAATGTTTCAGTAATCCACACGTTGTAACCAGCCTCCTAATTTTGTAAACCGTTTAAGTCTATAAGATATGACATTCTAAGTAACTCAAAATGATTCTTCAATTACAAAAATTACCTCATATACAACAATTAAACGTAATACTACATTTGTTATAAATAAGTATTTTAAACACTAATATCGTTTAGCCAGAATGACGTAGCACAATCATGTTTTTTTTGTTGCGATGATAATGGTATTGTAGGATAAATATATTGACACAAATGAAACAACATTTTCTTCTTTAAAATACTTAAATCTTAACGTATGGAAATTAAAACATATTTTATTAAAATAGTTAACATAATCTTACTCACATAATCATTCACGAGAAACCTTGACAAACTTAACCGTGGTCATTACTAAGTTCTCGTTTTAATTTTATAGGGAAAATATTAAACTACTTAAACCAAAAGGATACAATTCTATTCGTCATTTGATAAGAGCTATTTATGAAAGAGGCTTAATAAAATGGATGGTAAGTATTTAAGAGCTAAATCATGTACTTGTAATTTCGCAATGCTGGCGAACAATTGTAGTATTATTGCTCAAGATCTAATTGCGTGTATAAAAAGTGAACCAATTCACCATTAAGTAGATTTGTCAATTTACATTTCGATAATCAAATCCAAAGACGGTCCACTTTTAGCAATGATGTATGATAAAGTAGCAATGTATCATAAGTTCCTATTTTAAAACGTTTGTCAAAGACTGGGTAAAAAAGAGTTGTTCTTCATCAGTTGTATCTGTTCAGATATTTGCCGCAAAATTGCAAACAAGCATAGTCTATAATCATCCATGACAGTTCATTTTATTGTTATTAACTTAATTTCCTGATAACGTGTTCATAGATTAAAAAAATCCATTTTTGAGGCTTTTGGGGGGTAGGCTTAAGTAATTATGATAAATCTATTTGCCTGGGATAAATTATTATAATAATTTGTCAGACTAGATGTGGAAGTCAAACGTGCATTTCAAGGACATAATACCATACTTTTAAATGTATGATGTTATCAAATAAATAACAAGTATAAAGATAGTTAAAAAAGCTGGTGAGAATAAATATGTTTCTCAATTCAAATAGGAATAATATGAGAATGTTTGTGACATTTATTTCTATGAAAATATAAACTGTATAGATTGAATCAAATATTATTCAGCCTGCGATCGTTTGATTCTATTTTTAAATGTATCTCATTCTTTAAATCTGACACTACTTACTTAGTATGTAAGAGTTTACCATTCCCCCGGCCCCAGATGGCTAGCCTGTTCTGTGAGATTCCTGTCAGACGTATTGTACATATACATAAACCTCCGCCATTGTTATGGACCCGAGAACTGTTAATCACATAGCTTCAAACTAAGCCTTCTTTAGGCGTACTCTCTCAGGGCTCGCTTCTTTAAGGTCTTATCATTACAATGTCCAGAATGCACAATTTATACTGATATATTTTGGGTTAAAATATATAAAAAAGTAGGTTGACTAAGTTAATTTTATGATTTTCCTGAAGGGTTTATTAAGGCTTTCCAAAGTTATCCCAAAAGTATAATACTACGGGTCAAATTTAAGTATTTTAAAATGTTGTAAATACATTTTGGTTGGATTTGTTAAAAATATAAATGTAAGTTTTAAAAAGTTGAAACAGTTTTAGTCTTATAGATTGCTTTATCAAGAAATTATATTTTTATTTCAAAGTATGAACCAGCGCAAATTCAAGAATAAAGGTTAATGTGACAAGAACGTGGTGACAAAAGCAGAAAGAAAATCACATTTTGTTACGGGAAATATACATTCTCCTCCTCCAACCGCTAACAAGCCTTTTACTCTATTTACCTTACTCCATTGAACTGGCTGATATAAATGAAATGTTATTCTAACACATTTGTTACGTGGGGAATGAAGATGTTTATGACAATTTTGTAAAACTTCCTCATTTAAAAAACATCAAGTCAATAAACACATCTCATTTGTTATATTTGTGATATAAATATCATTACATTGTAATTGAAAAATACGAAGCTGACAAATTAATTTGAAATAAGCTGTACTGATTAAAGGTTATTTGTGTGTATATTGTTAAGGTATATAACAAGAAAACATTGGGAAATCGAAAACAAATTATAATGAATTTAATATAAAACTTGTAAAACAATGCTATAAATAAAATTTGTTATTCCTATAAAGTAAATTGATCAGTTTGTGTAGGATATAGTTTTTTAAAAATTATTTTTATAAAAAAGGTTAGTTAGTTTATATATTTAAAAACCCAGATAAATGATTATACTTAAAAATTTCTAATCCTTAAGTGTTTTAGAACTCTATAAAATCAAAAGCTCAGTTTACTGCCTGAGTTTAACTCTTAAATGAATTCCCGGCTTTTTGGATTCGTTATTCTAAAGAATTTAAATTATATTCTATTGTAAGGAGTATATTGGCAATTTAAACTGCCCATAAACAATTTGAATACCCAAGCGCCTATGTTGTGATATAAGAATGATATTATGACACAGGTAATTTTGTGGTCGGCGAGAGGTGGGGAGACAATGATAAAGCGTGAGACTCTCGCCAACCACCCAGCCTTACAGGGCCTCAGTGGCAAACAAGATGGATCACCGCCCTTAACGCATTTCACTGATTCACACAATATATCCACCAGGTTCACAAGAGGTGGGGAGGCAATGATAAACAATGAGACTCTCATTCAGCCACCCAGCCTTAAAGGGCCTCAGTGGCAAACAAGATGGATCACCGCCCTTAACGCATTTCACTGATTCACACAATTCACACTGATTCACAAACACGTTTTTCCTCAACGCATTGCCAATAGATATAATTTCCGCAACACTAACCTAATCCACATTCCCCGACACAACACAACTTCCTTTCAAAACCAAACTTACTATTCTGCCATTAAGCTTTTTAATGTTCTCCCCCAAATTCTGAAAACTCAGGTGAATGTTGTAAAATTTATATATAGACTAAAAAAATACTTGATTGAAAAAGAGTACTACAGTGTTAAAGATTATATATCTGAAAGAAGGGATGTTTAGTTGGAAATGAATGATGTATTTTAGCAGTCTGTTATTTTAGCTATTTAAGTTTGTATTTGTGACGATAGTCAATGCTGTATTTATATAGTCGTGTGACAATAAAGTATTCTTGATTTTTGATTCTTGATTCTTG
Organism: Allygus modestus; assembly: GCA_963675035.1. Classification (NCBI taxonomy): domain Eukaryota; kingdom Metazoa; phylum Arthropoda; class Insecta; order Hemiptera; family Cicadellidae; genus Allygus; species Allygus modestus. The sequence continues at coordinate 161,417,844 of OY776114.1, read as the reverse complement.
ATTCAATATATACACCAGGTTCACAAGAGGTGGGGAGGCAATGATAAACAATGAGACTCTCATTCAGCCACCCAGCCTTACAGGGCCTCACTGGCAAACAAGATAGCTCACCGCCCTTAACGCATTTCACTGATTCACACAATATATCCACCAGGTTCACAAGAGGTGGGGAGGCAATGATAAACAATGAGACTCTCATTCAGCCACCCAGCCTTACAGGGCCTCCGTGGCAAACAAGTTGAATCACCGCCCATAACGCATTTCACTGATTCGCACAGTTTGTCCACCAGGTTGATGAGATGTTGGGAGGTAAAGATAAAGCGTGAGACTCTCATTCAGCCACCCAGCCTTACAAGCCCACAGTGGATCACTGTGATTAACGTACTTCACTGATTCGCACAATATATCCACCAGGTTGACGAGAGGTAGGGAGGCAATATTAATTCGTGTGGTTCTTATTCAGCCACCCAGCCCTACCAGCTCTTAGTGGCAGACAAGATGGATCACTGCTATTAACGTACTTCACTGATTCGCACAATATATCCACCAGGTTGACAAGAGGTGGAGAGGCAATGATAAACCGTAAGACTCTCATTCAGCCACCCAGGCCTAAAGGGAGGGCCTCATTGGCAGACAAGATGGATCACGGCCCTTAAGACACTTCACTGATTCGCACAATATATCGACCAGGTTGACGAGAGGTGGAGAGGCAATGATAAACCGTGAGGCTCTCATTCAGCCACCCAGCCCTAAAGGGAGGGCCTCATTGGCAGACAAGATGGATCACTGCCCTTAAGACACTTCACTGATTCGCACAATATATCCACCAGGTTGACGAGAGGTGGAGAGGCAATGATAAACCGTGTGGCTCTCATTCAGCCACCCAGCCTTACAGGGCCTCACTGGCAAACAAGATGGATCACCGCCCTTAACGCATTTCACTGATTTACACAATATATCCACCAGGTTCACAAGAGGTGGGGAGGCAATGATAAACAATGAGACTCTCATTCAGCCACCCAGCCTTACAGGGCCTCCGTGGCAGACAAGTTGAATCACCGCCCTTAACGCATTTCACTGATTCGCACAGATTGATAACCCGTGAGGCTCTCATTCAGCCACCCAGCCCTAAAGGGAGGGCCTCATTGGCAGACAAGATGGATCACTGCCCTTAAGACACTTCACTGATTCGCACAATATATCCACCAGGTTGACGAGAGGTGGGGAGTTAATGATAAAGCGTGAGACTCTCATTCAGCCACCCAGCCTTACAGGGCCTCACTGGCAAACAAGATGGATCACCGCCCTTAACGCATTTCACTGATTCACACAATATATCCACCAGGTTCACAAGAGGTGGGGAGGCAATAATAAACAATGAGACTCTCATTCAGCCACCCAGCCTTACAAGGCCTCCGTGGCAGACAAGTTGAATCACCGCCCTTAACGCATTACACTGATTCGCACAGTTTGATAACCCGTGAGGCTCTCATTCAGCCACCCAGCCCTAAAGGGAGGGCCTCAATGGCAGACAAGATGGATCACTGCCCTTAAGACACTTCACTGATTCGCACAATATATCCACCAAGTTGACGAGAGGTGGAGAGGCCATGATAAACCGTGTGGCTCTCATTCAGCCACCCAGCCCTACCAGCCCTTAGTGTCAGACAATATGGATCACTGTCCTTAAGACACTTCACTGATTCGCACAATATATCCACCAGGTTGACGAGAGGTGGAGAGGCAATGATAAACCGTGTGGCTCTCAAGTAGTGGGCATTTGGGGCTTCTGGGCCAAGTGATTTATGGCTTCCGGTCACGTGACCGGAAGTGCTGAGTCATGAAAGACGTCATCTGAGGCTGAGCCAGTGACGTAGGCGGTTTTGTGACGTAATGAGTGAAAGTTCAAAGTTCAAGGTCACTGGGAGGTAATTTTAAAAAAGTACTACCTCGCACTCGTAAAATCCGATTGTGATTCGATAGTTGTCATTCGATAAAATATCGAATGAAAACAATCGAATGAAGCAATCGAATGAAACTAGTGCGAGGTAGTACTAATACAAATATTACTTTATTTTATTTACAATAATTCATATTACAAATATTACTTTATTTACAATAATTCATGTTTACAATAGTTCCCCGTTGTTCGTTGTCATCGATGTTGTTGATCCGGACGAGTTGCGGCCATCAATTTGCTTTCTGAAGAAAGACGGTAGATACTTCGATCCCTGCGCAGAGTCCATGTTGTTTTTTGATGCGTAAAGTTCCAAAGATAAATCGTAACCGGACGCAATAAGAAGTCTTAACTCTTCACTAAACACCTCGAGGTCTTGGTAAGTCGCAAGATGAATAGAGTCATAATGAATACACCTAATTTTAATGGACATTTTAATATAATGTTTTACGTTTGTGAAAAGCACTTGATGTTCACCAGTCGAGAGCCGGAGGTGTACTGACTATTCGCTAGCTAGCGTTTTGGTATCAAACAAAATGGTGGGGGTAAAAGTGTGGTGGGGCGGAGCAGATGGCGGGCGGCAGGTGGCAGCTAGTGCGAGGCAGATGGTTGCTACTACATTCGCCGCCACAGTAATGCAATCCTTCGGCGTAATTCTTGTATTTTATCTTGTCGGTTCATTTGATACGTTTTACATCTACATATGCAATAGCTAAAACACTTGCACTTACGACAAGCTTTCCCGTCAACTTGATCGCCTGGTATTTTAAAACATTGTAACTCGCAACAATATGTCTTCAAATTGTTATCGAAAAATAAATTGTTCATAGGTGGCACCGACATGTTAGCTGCAGCGTGTGTTAGACAAGACTGAGACTAACTTCACTGCTCCCTCTCTTTTATACCTCTTCATAAGTTAACCCTGAATGAAAGTTCAAGGTCACCCATTCGAATTTTAAAAAAAGCAACACAGCAGTATATAAAATAATATACTGCTGTGTTGCTGTTTTCTTTATTTTTTTTCATATTTTTTTTTCTATTTTTCTTTTCTTTATTAAACAAACATTTTACAATACAATAAACTTAAGTTTAACATTGATGACTAGAAATACAAACAATAAAATACAAACAGAGAAATACAAACAGAGACATTATGTACAAGGATGCATGATGTGCAGAGTGAGTTCCGTTGAGTTGTTGCCGCTTACACCGTGTGATACCAAATACAACGTCCCCGGTTGAATATCTCGCAAATCTTCATTCTGTAGCAGTTGAACAAATCGTTTTGGAAGAAATACTTGAAACTTCGGCTCATCTCCTGAAGTTAAAGGTGCTTCGCTCAATGAAACTAGAATTGCTTCTCCATGTGTGGTTTCCACTTTCTTGATGTTATGAATAATGTAGTGTTTTTGTTCTTTTAATTCTGAACACTTTTTAGTTAGCAGAAGGTCGGATTTTGAATGAGTGTTGAATTGATCAACCAGTGTTTGTAGAAACTGTTGTGATGCCATCTTCGTCAGTGGTGGTTGCGATGTCTTCTGTGATGTTGCCTCTTCGGAGTCTCGAATAATACTCGTGCCGGAGCGGTGTTGGCTCCTCGTATTTATAGGCCCCGCTACCCCCACCACATTCCGGTTCTTTGCTACCCCCACCACATTTCTGCGTTTGTTCCAAGTAAGCAGCCAAACGATATGCGTTGTGCAATGCGCAGTTTAATTGTCCGTGTTTAGGATCTTTTGCAGCAACACAAATATTACCGAGATTAATGTTAAAGTCCTTACCGATGGTTATATCGAAAACATCACCGTGCGTGTACTTTTGTATCCAGTTCCTTTTTTCTAATCCTCTTGTGTATATACGTGAATATTGTTTGCAAAAGTTAAACATAATACTGTGCAGATTACTGTAGCTTATAAATCCTTCATACCAATGTATGTGATGAAAGTAGTTTGTTATCCATTTGTTTGTACTTTTTGCTTTGGCGTTAAGGTTGTTAAAAGAAAAAGGAGCTTCAAACGTGAATGGGTAAACTACAAATGTAAGCAAGTCTAAAATTACTAATTCCTTGATAATAAACCTATCATTATTATTTCGAAATGCTTGAAATTCTATTACACAAGGCTTTACACTCACTTCTTCATCCCCTCCGCTCATCATGGCACCTAGCGATCAACTAAACTGTTTTCCACACCACGGTAGGTTAAATACCAGGCCGTACAGTTGCAGGCGCGTTGGTGTATATTTAACGTGGGCACCGTCCCCAATAGGCCTACCCCACGTGTGTTCTTCTTTACTTAGTCAAACTTTAGTCTTTTTTAACTTCTTCTTCTTGTGTTTCGTTTTCTTCTTCTTCTTGTTTCTCCGTTTCTTCTTCCTGTGTTGTTTCTTCTGTAGCTTCTGTAGCGATTTCTACAAGTGGTTCAAAATCCTTTAACTTTCTCCACATGCAAACTTCATGAGGTATTCTATTAAAAATAGATGTATCCACAGGTCCGTACACGATGGTGCTATCAGGTTGTTTTTCCAAAGTATCGACCAAATATTCTTTAATAATAGCGCTTGCAAATACCAACTGTCTCATGTACCTTGTAATAGGTTCTGTTGCGTAGTTTAAAACGTAGAATTCTTCACGTGACAGTAGAATCTTATTTTCATGTTGAGTCAAGTCTCTAATTCGCACTTGTAGTTGTCCACGATGTTTAACAATATCGATTTCATTGTCACAATCCAAAAGTCGAATATGTGTTTTCCTTCCACACAAACTGTTAGTTAAATAACATTCTATTAAATGTACATGTTTCAAAAATGACTCCCAAGCATTTTGCGAAAATAAAACCTTTTTTGTTCCATGGTGTAGTATTACTGTAGGGGAATAATCCAATGACTTCATCAATCCAACTGATACACTTTTACTGATGCATGCTGAGATGGGGTAAAAGATTCGCAAAAAAACTTCAGTTAAAATGTGAGGAGGAATATTTTCTTCAACTTTCTTCTTCCTCTTTGGTACTACCTTTGATGGGTCTGCATTACTTTCCTCCTCTCTATCTCTTTTACCAAACTTTAAAAATGCAGTTATTTCCTTGATGATTTCTTCTTCACTAGTATTATCACGTTCCAATAACGGTGCTACCTCTGCATCACCTTGTACAACAGATGGAGAACTCATTTTGTAGAAGATGTTGCCCATGCGACGATAGACGATCAACTGAAGACCTGCATTGTTGCTCCGCTATTTATAGGTTAGCGACAGTGGCGGTGCCGGTGGTGGTACAACGTTTTACAATACCGTCTTTACGATACCAGTCAACGGTGTGTATGTAACAATTTTATCGTGCAAAATTAAACAATACGCAGATGTATTTGCAGGTACGTTTTCTTGAAATTCCATTTCTATTTTTATATCAACACTAGACGATTTTACAGATTCGTTTTGTTTGGAGCAATCAATTACAACAATCGGAGCTTTCGATTCAAACTGTACGGGAGATAGTAGAGGTGTGTTTGTTTTGCCATAATATGAATTTTGGAACCTAGCGTACATATCGTATAAAACACTGTACCTTTTTTTATCAAAAGAGATATTAAAGTTGTCGTAGGGAAAGAATTGTGAATTCAGGAACACTTTACAGTTTGTTAATTTACAATGGTCAAATTCACCAGCATTTTCAGTTAATATACTTTTTTTCTTTGTTTGTAATCCAAAGATTACATATCTCGCTTTTTCCAAATGAGTAGAAGTTTTTACAGTCCATGTATGCCGTTGTGTTGAAGGTAAAACGGGGTATTCATGAAACTCCCAGCTTCTGAATGGCATTACAATGTCTCGATCTGATTTTAACTTTCTTAATAATGTAATCCTGTGTTCATCATTTAGTCGCACATGTGGTACTCTCCAAACAATCTTGTCTAATGTTAGTTTCCAGTCTAAATTGGCTTCAGTTGTTCCAGCAGATGCTTTAATAATATCATTATCGTTTGATGACCTTAATAAAACTATTTCTTGTTTTACATTTATTATTATTCTTCTGTAATCTTCAGCAAATCCTAAAAGTAATCTTAAAGGTACGTAAAAATCAAAGTTTCCCGAGGCGTCAGGAGTAATTATACTTTTCTCTGGTGCAACCCATCCTGCAACAGCTAACAGATTCTTCTCATTTGGTGTTAAAGACGCTAATCCTTTTAATGTACTGGAAATTCCAACCTTTTTTGTTGAATCGACTGTAACTCCTGAAATTTCATATCTAATCTCGTCAAACAAAAATGCCATAGGATTATTTATGAACGGAACAGTGGTTCCAACAGTACCGTCAGCTTTTGTTACTTTTCCTTCAATATATAAATAACTTTCGCATGGAAGAGTATAAATGTCTTGTTGTTGTATAGGAATCCTAATTTCATCGTTATTGTTTAATTTGGACGAAGCGTAAGGGTTGTGCGTGTGATATTCCTTTTCCCATAAGGTCTCGTCGAATGTTGGGCCCTGCGCTATATCCAGTATATCCATTGTTAATGACCTTTAATCCAATTTCTTCTAGAAAACGAATGTTGTCACTTGTTAATCCTTCTACAGCTGATGAGCTACTGACCTCTTTGCTGGTTGGCTCTCTCTTTTTAAATGATAACCCCATTATCTAAGCGGATGATTTTATATGTATTCTTACAGTAATAGCTTCTCCTCGAAAGTCAATAAGGTTTCCGTCTTGATCCACTATGTTCAGCACGATGTCTGAAATGAAACTGGTGTTTAACGGTAGGTACACAAGGTTTTGAGGCTTTTCTACTATCTTGAAACCCGGTGCGACTGATGGGTAAAATGTGTGTAATATATGCCGATTTTCTCCATCTCTGTAGGATCCTTGTATAATGTTACATGTAATGTCTATGCTGTTTACTTTGATGATCGTCACAGTTCTATTCCCAGAATGAGTTGTATTAGGTTCTAATACCTTTGTTTCCTTAGAAAAACCCAATAAACTACCAATTGAACGTTCTTGGCCAAAATCAATATAATACTTAGAAGTAATTTCGGCTTTCATTGTATTGTTATTGCCTTTTATCGTTATATTTTCTTTTCCCATATGTTTTTGTATAACTTCATTTATATTATCAATTTCATAAGCTCCTGTTGGTAAACTGAATTCTTCCAAAGCTGAATATTTTCC